>APFE030831053.1:0-29221 GCA_000404065.3 Pinus taeda
CATCAGACACTATAAACCATAACTTGACAAATATCCAGAATGCATAGAATGTTGAGATTGCCAACAAAACTTCCTAATAGTTGAGATAAATAATTTTCAGTCTGCATGCTTCTATTTTGTTTTGACAAGTGTCAACGTGAGAATCAAAATAATGATGATACTTTCCAATATATAAATCAAATCAAACTCATCGTATGATTACAAAATCAAAATGTTTCATTGAGATAGGGTAAATTCACAACACCCATCTAAACATAACAATGTCATTCTACACAATAATTTATTCATCAAAAACAATGCATGTGCATGCCTAGCTACCACCACCAAGATCATCCTCATGATCATCTTGACCATCCTCATTAGTCTGATCCACATCATCACCAACACCGCAACTATCATCATCATCTTCTCCTTCACCACCATCATCCTCATCCTCATCCTCATCATCTCCTGATATATGTTGAACATAATTTGGATCATCATCATAATCATTGTCTTGGCAATCATTACCTATAGTGTTCTAACAAAAAAAATCAATATTACATGTTAGTATTAATTACATAACACAATGCATGTTTTTGTTATACAATGTTAACCATAAAATGAGGTAAGATATAATATCTAATAGCACTAAAACTGCATTTTTCTATTCAAACTAGGTTCAAGAACCATTTTTCAACTCTTTCAGTTCCACAAAAGATTCCCTAAGCTACACCAAAAGGAAAGAACTCAACATACCCTGCGGCTTCGCTTGTTGAAATGCAGCTTCGCTGGTTGAAATTGCTAAAAAGGAAAAACATTAAGAACCCAAATTAATGTGGAAAATAATATGCATCCATAACATTTGACTCAATCATGGAGACAATAATGAGTAAACGTAAATTTTGACATAAATATGCACATGTACATGCGATTTCTCGTTTCTGAAAACCTCTAAATCTTGACATCTCAGTCTAAAATTGAATTTACTATTTAATTTGATACATCAATATAATATTATATTTAATAACCATTCTCATATATCAATCTAAATTTGTATTTACTATCTATTCTTTTCATTTTCCAACATTTTATAGCTTATATGTGTGTTCTGTCACCCTAGCCGAAAAACACAGATCTAGAAAATCCTAAACTCAACCCACGCTTGAATCTAATATGCATTTGACATTTCAAGCCCTGTCTTGAATCTAATATGCATCTGACATTTCAAGCCCTGTAACATTGAACTAGAAAGGAATATCTTCTAAAATCACTCGATTTCATTATCCTAGAAAAATAATTGTAATCACTTCTAATTTTTTGAAAGCTTCCTAGAATTCTTATGCATTATTCCAAGGCAAATGTTTTAGACCAAGATTAAAGTAACTAAAAAAATTAGTCAAGTACAGAACATCAGCATCAAGCATTTCACAAGAATCATTTATCAATATATAACCTCTAAGATACAGAAGGAGGAAAATTAGATAGCATCACAAAGACATGTTCAAAACACTTTCCATGGTCCAATAAAGGTGCTGAAAGAATGAAAGCATATAAATTGGACCTTTGCAGGTGTAAAAGATAGGCATCTTGATTTTATAGCATTTCTTAGAGAACAAAATAAGAAAACATTAGAACTGCAGGTTCCAGAACTGTATGATGAACTGGGGAGCACCATAACCTTTACAAGCATACACTAAAAAAAGATACAGCCAACAAGGAGCTCTTCCATCACAATGAAAATATTAGGTGAAAACATATCAAGGGAGTGAATTTTGAAAATGAACCACATCCCAAGCCATAGTGAGTATTATCGCAAGGACGGATATTCTGATCCACAGAAAAGAGTACATTATATGTTCTTGAAGTTTACATTTATAAATGTAACAAGAATCAATATGGATTTTTCACGAACTTCTACAAACTGTCAACCCGCCCACTAAATGCACATGCAAGCAGAAGAGAATGTGTGGTGAAAAGGGTATATAGGAAAGTCTAGTTTGTAAAAGTCATTTGTCTTCGAATATAATATTTGCAGTGTTGCAAACATCCCAATTTTATCATGAAATCACAATTTTTTTGCCTAGCCGATGTTTGCCAATTTTTACCAATATTTTCTCTATTTTTAAGATATTTCAGTTTTTTGGACCCTTTCAAATTTTATCTCGATGTCAATGTTTGCAACATTGAATATTTATGCCATATATAATATTATTAAAGTGGTAAATACTTAGCATGATGGAAAACACAAGAGGGGATGGTTCTCTTTGATCCCAATGGACAAAAAACACTTGAGATATTTATGCGATATATAATATTATTAAATTGGTAAATACTTAGCATGATGGAAAACACAAGAGGGGATGGTTCTCTTTGATCCCAATGGACAAAAAACACTTGAGAAAGCAGGGGGTCTAGGCACTGCTTCTAACAACAAGACAGAGACCCCATTGGCACTCCAAGGGATCTGTGCATTTAGACCATGTATTCATAAAGTGCTCATTATAAGGGGTTCTACCATCATCATTTGCTCACTTCTAATGGACAAACTTCTAAAAGATCCATGGGTATCCTAAATAACACAAAGGGTAATATCACTAACGCAAAGCTTCCAATCTATATCCTACTTCCAAGTCAAGGGAGAGCTCAACAAGGAAGCATATAGAATGGAAAATTTTGGAGCTTCCTTGAAGGAAGGCATGTTCATTTTCTACAACTATGGGTGAACAAGAGCATCCCTCCTCCCCATCCCTTGATCACGATTCCAACCAATGTTGCAAACATCGGCTTTGGGATAAAATGGGAAAGGTCCGAAAAACAAAAAAATTGTACAAATCAGGAAAATAGCGGTCAAAATTGGAAACATCGGCAAAATTAAGATACTGTAAAAATATTTTTAAAAATTGTCAACCATCGGCTAGGCCAAAAAATCGTGATTTCACGATAAAATCGGGATGTTATCGAGATGTTCACAACATTGATTCCAACTTTCACCTAAAAGAAAAGCTTCAAATCCCACAAAGGATTATGTCATAGCCACCAAAGATGTGAGGCCTTCTACATCCTCCTATCAAGTCACTTTCATGCAATGGACTAGGAAATTAAACTCTCCTATTTTTTTTCCTTCCCTCTTGTCCTCACTAGGACGCTAGTCATTACAGCTAGCATATCTTCATCTAATCCTGCATATGAACCTTCATGGCTTGGTCTAAGGTTGATGCTTGTCGTGACTAACGTGGGAAATTGTGTTAGTATTTGGACTGATTGGAAAGAAAAGGTAAACAACCAATCCTCTGTGGCTATGAGGCACAAACTGGCTCTTTGGAATAGCTTAGAGTGGTAGGAGGAATAACTAAGGGTGACTTTGGTCACTCGCATTCCTTGGAGTTGGTATCAATCTAACAACCTAGTGCCTTTACAAGATTATAAAACAATATTGACCTTGATGCCATGTATCAACATTATTGTTGCTTTTGCTGGTGAGCCTTTAGGGGAAAAGAAAGGATTTAAGAAAGATCTCCATCAATGTGAAAAAGACATTATAGAGCCATGACCATGACTACTTCCTCAACTTTGTTATAATAAGGTCAAAAATCTAAACATGATGAAAGACACATGCTTTAGAGGTTGGGAAGTACCTCCTTGGATTCAAGCACTAGGAAAAGAAATCCAACGTACTATGCTTCTCCTATGGGGAAGACAAATAGAATTCTAAACCACCCTAGACAATCCTACGTAGTGGAATGTATCTTGGCTCATATCCACCTCCCCCCTGCACATGGCCTACCCTATGTATGCAAAGACCCTATAGCTTCAACTCTTCCCAAAGACTCAAATGACATGTTCGGGGTTGACGGTAGCAAACTAGGTAGATTCTGATGTTGATAAACATCAAGGGCCTTAATTTTCATTAATTGATCTATACTTTTATTAAATAGTTTTATTGTTAAAATAAATTATCTGGATATATACCTATAATATATTTAGCATGATGGTTTGATTGCACTAGTTAAATGCTTTAGTTGATAATCTCCATCTATGGAAACAAGACTAACTTAATTTTTGCATTGTAAGAATGATAAACAACTTTTACCGCAACAACGTTGAAAATATTAAACAACCATTACTGTGTAAAACAAAACTGAAGAATACTTCTTGGGTTGTATTTAGAAAGAAAAGATACAGAATCACATTCAAGGATGAAAACACCTCTAACAATGCTAGCTTTATGCATTAACTTTTATTTTATAACACGCAAGTATTGCAAACAATTATTGTTTAGAGACACTAATAATAAATTAATAATCTTGGGGTGGCAAGGACAAGGGGAGTTATCTTTTACTCTGGTGGAAATCAAGAGATCTGATATGCTTGGGGGATTGTAATCTCGATGAAGAATGAGGCGGAGGCTCTAGCCCTCTTGAAAGGCCTCCTACTTCAACACAAGGGACTAGAGATGTGATACTAACAGGTGAACTATGATTCGATGATTACTCTAAGAGTAGTACAATACAAGTTTGTCCCCAAGCAATGACTCTTATCCCACTTAGTGAAAAGAACTCTTCAAGAAGTGCATGCTTCAGTGAGATTGAATTCTTTAATGCTTTAAGGTATCATAACTCAATTTCAAATTGATCGGAAAACTAGGCATTGGGTTAAGTTGTTGTCATATAAATGGTGTTTTCAACTCCCACCAAAGTGCAACTTTAGAAATGGCGGGGAACTCCCTAGTCATCCCCTTCCTTGGGATTTCAATATTGAAACAGAGTATTTATGGCAGTCGCGGAGCATAACTATCCCCCCATTCATATTCGGGAAAAGTATTTTGAAGTGCACAAAGGTCTAGTGAGCAATCTGGCTTATATTATGGGAAAATAAATCCACCGTAGACATTCCTGAGCATATAGTGCCTCACTATTTCACCGTTGATTTATATATAGCCTCAGCATCAAGTGGCTCTAGGTGAAAGAGGGAGCTCTCCTACTTTAGCTCTGAGATTGCATCCCCATCACTTTCTTTGCCTCAGTTTTGGCCCAATTCTCTTAGCAATCCTATGCGTGATCGCACACTATCATTGTAGAAATGGGCGTTGTGTCCTCCATGAGCTAGGAGAATTCAAGAAATGTATTAAGAGGTGTTAAGGAGGTGAGTGAAGCCCAATGCAATTATTAATGCCAAGCTCCAATGGGAAAGGTGGAAGTCGTAGTTTTAACCAAAAAAAATAGAAAAATCATGTAGCTTGAGCCAGTTGTGCCATTGGTAAAGCAAGGCATGTGGGATTCCAGCACGACAAGTTCTTGGACGTTTCAATCCATCTCAGCTCATGAAGCGAAGTGTGGCCCGACTGGATATTCCTAACAGTGTCATTTAGTCTCCCTCTCTTTCATATTCATCCCCCTCAGCAAAGCCATCATGTGTTGAGGATCCTCTGCAAACTCCCCGTCTAGGACAGGAGAAAAGGAAAAAAATTTCAAAGCTGCAGATTCTAGGGAGCAAAATTGCATGGTCCCAAAAGGAAATGAAACAAGGAAGCACCAGTTAGGAAAAGCCCATAAACGACTTCATATCTAGAATTTTATTTCATTGTTATCTTATGCTTCTTTTCATGTATTTGATATCTAGAATTTTATTTCATTGTTATCTTATGCTTCTTTTCATGTATTCTGTTTGCTTCGGCAGTGTGTATAGTATACCTTCGAATAGGGCCTATTACGATAGAACTCCCTTCAGGGAAGAAATTATTTCATTTCTATCTTTTGTAGGGCTAGGCCAAAGCTTTATAAGTTTTTCCTAGCTTCTTTGCTTTACCACATCCCTCCTTTTTAATATGATCTTTCCCATTACTGCTTAAAAAAAACACTAGTAATAATTTGGTTCAATGTTCTTGCAAAACGCTCACATTCATAATCCTCACAAGCCTAAATAAAGGAGAAGACGAACATACCAGTTTTATGGCCACTTCCTAGTTTGTCTGAATATTTACTTCTGAGAATAACCCACATATTAAATCATCAATAAAATATTTCTCAGGCATCAAAGAAAAAGCATACACAAATTCTTATAATTCAAAGCTGATCTCCAAGAACAACAAAAAGAATAAAATTGTTATCACAGACAAATAGAAGCATACCATTTGACTCCTAATACAGAAGGAATAAGTAAGCATGAAATTATAACTAGCAATATGTAGACCAAGAACAGGCTAGGCTGTTAACAACCATCATAAAAGCTTTTGGCCATGATTAAACAGAAACTAGCCAATACATTCACCATTTCCTAGACTCTAAGGCTCGTGTCATAATAGCGCAAGATGCTGATGTTATATTATTCAAATACAACTTGTTTCAAATTTTTCTTAATGAAATTTTAAGTTTTGATTGTCAACAAATGAGCTTGCTGATAGATATCACCATTAAAATCCAAATCTCAATTATGACAACCTTGTATTGCCACCCAAAAACAGAAACAATTTAACAATGATATAATCTCCATTGACTTGTTAATAAATAGGTTTACAAGAACAGGTGGTATAGGACAGTGAGATTGGGTACAAAATTTCAGGAAAACTTTTTTATTGTAAAAGAAATTATCTAAAATAGAACTACCTTATCATGGTCCTCGGAAGCCTGCGCATATGCAATAAGAATATTTTTGCATGAACATTTAATTATAACATATATTACCCTAATTGTAAAGACCAATAAAATTTATGGGTGATATTGACAGTTGAGATCCCCTGTATTCTATGGCTTCTTGTACAAAAATAGGGCACTATGTAAATTACATATTGATCGCACCTTTTGTCTATCATATAAAACCTTATCATACTATTTCCAATGACCTATTAAAATTTTCTTTGCAAGGAAATATGGTATACGATGACATAGAGAACAAAGTTTCAGGAAATGTTTTCACCGCAAATAAATGAACTTTCTCTTAAAAGCACGCCAAACTCGTGAAAATTCAAAATTTCTGTAAAATACATGCCAAACTCGTAGACAGTTCATGTTGTACCTTATCATGTTCCTTGAAAGCCTACATGCATGCAACAAAATAATTTTATCTTAACATTTGGTTGTGATGAATACTACCCTAATTATAAAGATAAATAAAATCTCAATGGGAGATGTTGACAGTTGATTGCCATAAAATCTACAGCTTCTCAACCAAAATATGGCGCTGTGTAAATAATAAATAAATGGTGCTTCTGATCTCCCTCACAAACCTTTGGCATATTTTGTGAGTCAGATTGTCAAACTAGGTTTTCCAAACTAAAAAGAAATGATTTTTGAAGATGGGTTAGCATATCCTTTTCTTTTGTATAAATTCAGATTTATTGTATAGAAATTGACAATTTAACGTTTTGATTCTGTCGGGACTTAACTTTTCCTACCTTATCACCTACAGTTCCCTATCTAGTTCCATGGATGTAGATAAGTGAAATGAGCACAAGATGGTGTTCCAAATTCTACCATGTATTCATTCACTAGGATGAAAAGTAAATCCCCTAGAAGTGGATCCTATAAGATTTCCCATGACTTTTTCAATTTTCTCGTCTCTTTCTTCATATGCAGTCATCATTTACTTGCACCAAAGTTTTATTAATTTGAGTTAGAGGAAAATGATAAAGGAAAAACATGTTTTAGACACACATTGCAACATTCCAGCCCCTGTTAATGTGGATTTCACTAGTAGTGAAGCTCAAGATATTTCTATGGTGATGCTAAGGATTGGTCAATTTGATTAAAGAAATTTGCATTCATTTATATGAGCCCTATTACATATATTTATCAGCACCCAGCTATACTTACAAGGATTGGTTTAACATAGCTGCAGAGGCAGAGATAAATTTATCGAAGAAACCTATATCTATTTATAAATCGCCATGAATGATCGATTTATCAGAATTTTGGAGGCACCCACAAACAATTATTCATCCACTATCAATAGAATGCAAAGAATGAACAAATGATTTCATAGGTACCCACCGAGATAGATTTCTTCGAATGAACTGCTGCAAAGTTTGCACCCCAATCTGTACTTATCTCCCACCAGTGGTTCCATTGAGATCCAGAAAATAATCTGCTTTGAAGAAATCGTAATTCCCTTGGCACCTAACATCCTATTTTCTATGTCGTTTCATCCTATTTTCTATGTCGTTTCCAATATGTTTTGGTAATTTTTTTGGGCTCTGTTATCCCATCCTGGTGTGATTCGCACAAAAGAAATGGATTCAGATTCATCCCATTTGATCGATGATGCCCGCGGGCTCAACATTCTACATTCTCCTCTCGAGTCAAATACTGAAACCCATGGAACGGCCGGCCAGGGTTTCAGACAGGCTGTTAGAGATCTCGGAGTTTTTGCAAGGAGCAGATGCATTGAAACTTCTTGTTTTAAAGGTAGTTTGCTCACGGCTTTGATTAGTGGAAATCCACGGTCATTTTTAGCGTATTTAGCACGCTTTGGGCGCAGATTGCGTCTCGATGTCGACCATGGTCGATCAAGTTTCAGGGCGACCTTATTATTATAAATCCCAAACACCTCTAAGAAAGTGTAGGTGTTTGTTTAGGGCCTTCAATTTTGAAAAGAACGAGGGAAGAAAAACAAACAAACAAAAAATTGGGTGGGAAAAAAACGCCGGCCTCCAAGGATTATATATATAGATTAGAATTTAGGGTGGAAATGGTTATGCATTCTTGGAAAAAAAATTCCATTTTCGCATCCTTGTTTCTATTAACAAAAACTATTGAATTTTGAGATAAAGTAAAAACTTTTACGATAGGTTGATTTGGGAATGTTAAATTAATGTAAACATTTTAATTTATTAAATTATAAATTATTTAGGGAATTTTTTGTTGCAACAATTTTAAATAATAAATGGAAACTTTTATTATTGTAAAGTTATAATATTATTTAAAATAAGTTAAAATAATATTTGAAATTTGAAATTTATATTGTGTTTTATCTTTTTCCTCACATTTTAAAAAATAGAGGGAAAAAATTATAATCTAAATATAAAAATAATAATAATATTTAATATAAAAGATAAATTTGTTTAATAATTTTAAGTTGGTTTTGATTTTATTAATTTTAAGTATTGATTTATAAATGACTTTTATCTTAATGTTTTAAATAAAGTGTCGAGGGTAAAATGTCAGGAGGAAGCGATGGTATCGAAAACCTTATTGCCTGTGGAAGGGTGTCGATGGTGGTTACGACTGAGGTTTCCCATTGGTTTACCTGAGGCTTTTATCTCCCGGTAAGGTCACTGGGTGCTTTATCTCTTTTTTGGTGTCCATAGGTGCGGTAGGATTTATCCAATTTTTTCAATGCCCTTGTCTTTATAGGGTGTATTATCCCGTGATTGTAAGGATTTTCTTGAGGTGCTTTACATGGGGTTTTTACTATGCTTGAGGTTTATCTGGCCTCTTGTTTCCCTTTTTGGTGTTTGTCGTGACTTTGTCAAGGGAAGTAGGGGCCCTTATGACTTATGTGGAAGATGTGGATTATGATACGGTGAGCCCCATATGGGATTCCATATTTGTCTCTAGTGATGTTGTGGTTTCTAGTGGGGGAAACATTTAGATTTCTCAGGTTGAGGTTTTGGGTTTGAACCCCTTGATTGGGTTATCTTGGAACCTTAGTCACACTATCTCTAGGCAGTCCATATTGCTACCACTTGTGTTTCCATTGTGTCACTAATGACGTGTGTTGGGTTTCCTTCTTCATCAAAGTATACCCATACTCCATCGGTCAGTGGCATTTCTCAAACCTTTCCCTATTTTTCAAATGAGGGTTTTCTTCATTTGTCTAGGTTGATTCCTACGGTTAATGGTAGAGGGTTCTTATATCATAGATCGAGTGATGTCTCTTCCACTTTCTTTATGCCCCAACAGGTGAACAATTCTGGTTGTGTCAAGGGTTTTGTATTGGGTGCATTAAACATTTCAGTTGATTGCACGGAGGGGGGGGTGGTGCCTATGACTTCCATTAATCAGTCTACTCTTGCTGTGAATCCACTAGTTGGTCCTGGTTCGGATGCTTCTATCCACAGGATTTCAAGTGAAGAGATACAAGTCGATGGGGCTGCAGGTCTACCATCTATTATCAAGAAGAAGCTCTCGGCCATGAAAGGGGATCTAAAATTGTTCCATATAGTCTATGTATGAGGGATGAAGTGCAAATGGAAGGTGTTGCAATCCTCGTTGAGTTTTCCCTTATGGTTCATGCTCGTGGGCAGAAATTTGATCTAGGTACAATTATAGAATGGTGAGACAGATGCATCTCCTCTATGGTCTTTGAGGTCCTTGATGTTTTTATTTTGTCTATGGGATGGATACAATTGTCCTTTAAGTCAAAGGAGGACATGGGAAAAGTTTCTAAGGAGGTATGCTCTATTGACTCCACACCAGTGATATTTAAATTATGGATGCCTCTCTTTAATGCTCGTAAGTGGAGGACGGATGAGATTCTAGCGTGGGTGTGTTTCCTGGGTCTTCCTTCAATTATGTGGAATTCTCAGAGTTTCACAAAATTGGGAAATTCTTTGGGGCACTTTCTGGATGCAAACTACTTTTTTATGATGACTCGAGACACGTTTGTTGCTCAGGTCCTAGTCTTTCTTGACTTACATAAAAGGTTACATGCTACTATGGACATTGGTAAAGGGGTGCCTCGACTTCATGATTTGGACTATGAAGAATTACCCTTTAATTGTTGGACATGTAATAACATTGGTCATCTGGTGGACTCATGTAATTTATCATTCAAAGGTTTATCAAATGAGGGTCAATCCTCTAAAAAGTCACAGATAGAGGAGATCGGCTTGGGGGCTTCTTGTATTAATCCTTCTTTGGGTAGTGGTTGGACTCAGGAAACGATGACTAATGTTTTTTCCATTCTGAGTTTGGTGTTGGTCTCTAATTTGGAACTTATATCAGTGGTTTATCCATCATTGGTTGTAGCTTAGGATGATCCTTCTTTGGTGATCTCTTTGAATCCTAGTAATTTTGTTCCCCTTTCTTTGCAAAATCTACACATTAGCTCTCGTTTTCACTCTTTGAGTTATGGTCCTACTTTAAGTTTTGGGTTCATTTCTGAAACAAAATCTATATTTGTGATCATGCCACCAATACAATATTCCCCCCTCCATTATGCCCTTTGGGTCTCTGGGATATTCCTCACCATAAGCCTATGTGTTATCAGGTAGCTCTATGGAGTCAAGAAAGGGTGACATTTTACAGAACCTGTGATCTTCGCTTGTGGTTTCAGGTTTGGGGGGTCCTCTTGGTGGCTTGCATCTCATTTATTTGTCAAAGTCATCGGGTAAAGGGCATGGGAGGAAATGACATATTTCTTAGCTAATGGAACATTAACATGTTTCACATTATTCATACCGAACTTTTTAAGTACTCTTTCCACATACTTCTGCTGTGATAAACAAAGCTTACCATATTTCCTGTTTGTGTGTATCTCCATGCCCAAGATATGTTTTGTTGCTCCAAGATCCTTCATATCAAATGTCCTAGAAAGCTGAGCCTTTAACATGTTTATCTCTTCCATGCTTTTGATTGTAATAAGCATATCATCAACATACAAAACTAAGATAATGAATATGCCACTAAAACTCTTGAAGTATACACAATGATCATACTCACTTCTAATAAAGTTTTGGCTCACCATGAAGGAGTCAATCTTCTTGCACCATTGCCTGGGAGACTGCCTCAAGCCATACAATGATTTCCTGAGCTTGCAAACTAATATTCTATTGCGACCTTGTACAAAACCTTCTAGTTGTTCCATATATATCTCTTCATCCAAATCACCATGTAGAAAAGTTGCTTTAACATCTAACTGTCCTAACTCAAGCTTAAATAATGCAGTTAGTGCCAACACAGTACGAATAGAAACAAGTTTTTCAACTGATGAAAAATCTCATGAAAGTCAATACCTTCAACCTAAGAATACCCTTTTGCTACCAGTCTCGCCTTATACCTTTCGATACTTCCATCAACTTTTCGTTTCAATTTGAAGACCCATTTGCATCCAACCACACTTCTCCCTTCAGGAAATTCTACAAGATCCTAGGTATTGTTCTTGGCTAAGGAATCCATTTCTTCTTCCATAGTTGTCTTCCATTTTTATCTATCTGTATCATCCACTACTTCTTGATAACAAAAAGGTTACCCATCTTCAATAATCAAAGGAAAAGATGAAGCATAATCTTCATACCTTTTGGGAGTTTTTCTTTCCCTTGTAGACCTTCTTAGAGTGACTGGTTGCTGAACTGGTTCAGAAACTTCAACAGTTTCCTTTGTATCTTCATCACCTTTTCCTCCACAAGTCTCTCCTTCCTTTCGATGTTTGAAAAAAGTTCTACCCTCCAACTGAATTTGTTGATTTGGCAATACCTGTTCCTGTTCAATTCTTTCAACATTTTATTTTAAAAGATAAGATTCATCAAATGTTACATATTTACTAATGACTATCTTCCGCGACGTAGGATCCCACAACCTGTATCCTTTCACCGCATAGACATACCCAACAAAGACATAACATTTCGATTTTAGAACTAATTTTGAACGCTGATTTTTAGGAATAGGAGCATAAGCATCACAATCAAATATCCTTAAATGTGAATAATCACAAGGCTGATGTGACCAAACTTCTTCAGGAATTTTACAATTAATTGCTACTGAAGGTGATTTGTTAACTAAATAATAAACAATGGATATTGCTTCTGCCCACAACTCCTTTTGCAGGTTAGCATTGTTGATCATGCTTCTAGCTTTTGCCATAAGAGTCTGATTCATACATTCAACAACACCATTTTGATGAGTATAAACAACAGTTTTATGTCTAACAATTCCTTCATCCTTACAATATTGTTCAAATTCTAGAGAATTAAATTCACCACTATTGTCAGTTCTTAAACATTTAATCGATTTACATGTTCTTTTTTCTACCATTGCTTTAAATTGTTTAAAGACATTGAATACATCAGCTTTCTTTTTTAACATAAAGACCCAAACCTTTCAAGAGAAATCATCAATAAACATTAAGAAATATAAAGCACCTCCATACGATACAACAAGAGATGGTCCCCACAGATCAAAATGAATATAGTCCAAATTTTCTTTACTATTATGACTTCCAGTTTTAAACTTTTGCTTACACTGTTTTCCATACACACGATGTTTACAGAAATCCAACTTCAAAGATTTCAAATCAAGAAGTAATTTACGGTTCGTCAATACATGAAGACCTTTCTCGCCCATGTGACCCAATCGTTGATGCCATAGGCGAGTACGTTTTTCTTCTTTCTCTGACACAATCGCTGCTTCACTGACCCGAGTACTTCCTTTGAGTCTGTAAAGATTTTCAACCTTTTTTCCTTTCATAACAACTAGGGCACCTTTTGAGACTTTCAGCACTCCATTTTGACCTGTAAACTTATAACCATCTGAATCCAACACTCCCAAAGAAATCAAATTTTTCTTCAATTCAGGTACATGTCTAACACTAGTTAATGTTCTAACTGTGTTATCATACATTTTAATCATGATTTTTTCCATCCCAACAATATGACATGAACATTATTATCCATAAACATAGAATTAACATTTACAACTTCATATGAAGTAAACCAATTTCTATGTGGACTCATGTGATGAGAAGCACCAGAGTCTAACAACCAATTTTCAGAATTCTGAGATACATTACATATAGGTAAAGTTTCATCTATCATACATAATTCTTCAGCAGATAAAACTTCATCTATCATACCTCAATCAACTTGATTTGCTTCCTTCTTTGGATTTTCAGACTCTTTCCGTTTCCAATAGTCTTTCTTGAGGTGTACAATTTTATTGCAATACCAGCATTTGGCTTTACACTTTACCCTTTTATTTAGACTTGGAAGAGCCCCTTGCTTTCTCCCCTCTTTCTTTTGACCGTCCTCTGGCTACCATGGCTTCTGATGTAGAGGTTTCAACATTGGATTTCTTCCTTACTTATTCAGCTAATAGAGCTCCCACAATTGAATCAAATTCCAAGAAGTCAGTTGTGCTCAAATGGTCCTGTTAGCCCTAAGGTGCAGTGCTACTATTTTGAAAACTAAAGGAGGGAAATGGTTTATTTTGCTGTCGTGGAGAGGTTTCCATACGGTCCATCACCTCACTTTTCTCACTCATCCACTCCCGTCCACGTTCACTCATGTCCTAACCCAACCTTCACATCATAACAAAACTCACTTTTGCCTTGGCCCTACGTGAATTAATCCATTTTTGCCCCCCTACGTATTATTATTTTTCAAAGTGCATGAAAACATGCACTAATGCGCAAAAGCCCTTGAAAGCCTTACATTTCCGCCCATATGCGCCCCTTTGCACATTTCTCGACGTCGTCCCATACCTTCGTGTCCCCCGTTGTCGATCTTCCCACTGATCTGACGGTCCACACTTCATCCAACTAATGTTATACGCTTACCTGCTTCGACCAATCACCACTGTTAGATCATTTCTGCTAGATCTAACGGCAATCGCGCATATCGCCCAGGCAACAAGAGAGAGGGATACCCGACCGATAAAGTGGTTTCCTCTCTCTCCTCCGCTGCTACGTGGCACTCAATGAATGGAATCAGGTGGGCTCCAACCTTTACCACTTACCGCCCGATATAAAGCATTTCCGCTTGAGTAAACCGCTCCCGAGCGCTATCCTCCGAGCACCTCCTCCGCCCGATGGTCATTCGATCTACCCATCTAAAATCTGGGGGCTTGGACTTATTCCGCTCCCACCACGACTTCAACCCTCCAGCAATTGATCTCCTCCGCCCATTCCTCCTAATCCAACGTCCCTCGTTCACGATCACTATAGTTCATCCTCCGCTGCCTGACCAACATCTCGACCGTCAATCCACACGATCCAACGGCCCCCGTACCCCACTTCCCACTAGTCACCCGAGGAGGAAATTTGTTGGCGTTGTCAGTGTTTTTGACAATCAGATAGTTGAACTGAAATAACATAATGCATGGTCGAATGGGGAAAAACAACAGCACGAAGCAGCTGAACCAACAGAAATGATCATGGAACATTGCTGGCATGAGTGAACCACCTAACAGCACGGTGAAATTACCAGAATATGATTACCGTGTTTGTTAGAAACAGAGCTCTCTGAGCTCATGTTTGTCTAGTTCTGGCATCAAGTAGTTAGAAGACAGAGGGGATAGATTAAGACATCTTGAGCCTCAGAGAGTTCGAGAGTATTGTAAAAAGCCTATAAATGGCCGAAAGTTCGAAGGAAGAGGGGTTCAACTTTTGGAGACTATGGATACTCTGTTCCTCTTAACGTCTCATCTTCATTCCAATGATACAAGCTTCTTTTGTTGTTAAATGTTCAATTGCCATCTTCTCCTCTGTTGTAAGCTTGCACTTGAATAGGTTATTCATGTTTTCTTCTGTGTCTAATGCCAGATAACTATCATCTTATCTCTGCGTTGATAAATTAGATTTGCAAGCTTCATTTACTTTCTGTAGCTAACCATTCATATGTGTTTATGTAAGTATCTGCTGGTACAATCAGGATTCTCCATCTATTCATTGAATCTATAAACTGTTGAGCATTAGTGGTTGAAAGCCTTGTCAAGTTGAGGGTGTTAATGCATGTCTTGAGTCAAAACAGAGTTGAAACAGTCATTTGACTTGATCCAAACCCCAATCCATTCCAATAGTTCAGAGAATGATATTGAAGATTTATATGTTACTAGGCATCTCCGAGCTACAACCTAGGAGAGTTTCCATATAGTCTATGTGTGGGGAATGAGGTGCAAATGGAAGATGTTGCGGTCCTCGCTGAGTTTTCCCTTATGGTTCATGCTCGTGGGCAAAAATTTGATCTAAGTACAATTATAGAATTGTGAGAGAGATGCTTCTCACCTGTGGTCTCTTAGGTCCTTGATGTTTTTATTCTGTCTATGGGATGGATACAATTGTCCTTTAAGTCAAAGGAGGACATGCGAAAGGTTTCTAAGGAGGTATGCTCTATTGACTCCACACCAGGGATATTTAAATTATGGATGCCTCTCTTTAATGCTCGTAAGTGGAGGATGGATGAGATTCTAGTGTGGGTGTTTTTCGTGGGTCTTCCTTTAATTATGTGGAATTCTCAGAGTTTCACAAAATTGGGAAATTCTTTGGGGCACTTTCTTGATGAAAACTACTTTTTTATGATGACTCGGGACACGTTTGTTGCTCAAGTCCTAGTCTTTCTTGACTTACATAAAATGTTACATGCTACTATGGACATTGGTAAAGGGACACCTCGACTTCATGATTTAGACATGAGGAATTACCCTTTACTTGTTGGAGGTGTAATAACATTGGTCATTTGGTGGACTCGTGTAATTTATCATTCAAAGGTTTATCAAATGAGAGTCAATCCTCCTAAAAGTAGCAGACAGAGGAGATCGGCCTGGGGGCTTCTTGTATTAATCCTTCTTTAGGTAGTGGCTGGGCTCAGGAAACGATGACTAATGTTTTTGCCATTCTGAGTTTGGTGTTGGTCTCTAATTTGGAACTTGTATCAGCGGTTTATCCATCATTGGTTGTAGCTTAGGATGATCCTTCTTTGGTGATCTCTTTGAATCCTAGTAATTTTGTTCCCCTTTCTTTGCAAAATTTACACATTAGCTCTTGTTTGCACTCTTTGAGTTATGGTCCTACTTTAAGTTTTGGGTTGGTTTCTGGAACAAAATCTATCTTTGTGATGATGCCACCTTTAAAATATTCCCCCTCCATTATGCCCTTTGGGTCTCTGGGATATTCGTCACCATAAGCCTATGTGTTATCGGGTAGCTCTATGGAGTCGAGAAAGGGTGCCTTTTTATAGAACCTGTGATCTTGGCTTGTGGTTTTAGGTTTGGGGGGTCCTCTTAGTGGCTTGCATCTCACTTATTCATCGGGTAAAGGGCATGGGAGGAAATGACATATTTATTTAGCTAGTGGGAAGCTAATAGAACATTAATAGGTTTCACACTGTTCATATCGAACTTTTCAAGTACTCTTTCCACATACTTCTGTTGTGATAACCAAAGCTTACCATTTTTCCTGTCTCTATGTAGCTCCATGCCCAAGATATGTTTTGCTACTCCAAGATCCTTCATATCAAACATCCTAGAGAGCTGAACCTTTAACATGTTGATATCTTCCATGTTTTTGCTTGCAATAAGCATATCGTCAACATACAAAACTAAGATGATGAATATGCCACTAAAACTCTTGAAGTATACACAATGATCATACTCACTTCTAATAAAGTTTTGGCTCACCATGAAAGAGTCAAACTTCTTGCACCATTGCCTGGGAGACTGCCTCAGGCCATACAATGATTTCCTGAGCTTGCAAACTAATCTTCTGTTGCGACCTCGTACAAAATCTTCTAGTTGTTCCATATATATCTCTTCATCCAAATCACCATGTAGAAAAGTTGTTTTAACATCTAACTGTTCTAACTCAAGGTTAAGTAATGCAGTTAGTGCCAACACAGTACAAATAGAAACAAATTTTGCAACTAGTGAAAAAATCTCATGAAAGTCAATACCTTCAACCTAAGAATACCCTTTTGCTACCAGTCTCGCCTTATACCTTTCGATACTTCCATCAACTTTCCGTTTCAATTTGAAGACCCATTTGCATCCAACCACACTTCTCCCTTCAAGAAGTTCTACAAGATCTCAGGTATTTTTCTTGGCTAAGGAATCCATTTCGTCTTCCATAGTTGTCTTCCATTTTTCTCTATTTATATCATCCACTACTTCCTGATAACAAGAAGGTTACCCATCTTCAATAATCAAAGGAAAAGATGAAGCATAATCTTCATACCTTTTGGGAGTTTTTCTTTCCCTTTTAGACCTTCTTAGAGTGACTAGTTGCTAAACTGGTTCAGAAACTTCAACAGTTTCCTTTGTATCTTCATCACCGTTTCCTCCACAAGTCTCTCCTTCCTTTCGACTTTTGAAAAAAGTTCTAGCCTCCAACTGAATTTGTTGATTTGGCGATACCTGTTCCTGTTTAATTCTTTCAACATTTTATTTTAAAAGAGAAGATTCATAAAATGTTACATCTTTACTAATGAATATCTTCCATGACGTAGGATCCCACAACCTGTATCCTTTCACCACATAGACATATCCAACAAAGACATAACATTTCGATTTTGGATCTAATTTTGAACGTTCATTTTTAGGAATAGGCGCATAAGCATCACAAACAAATATCCTTAGATGTGAATAATTACAAGACTGACGTGACCAAACTTCTTCAGGAATTTTACAATTAATTGCTACTGAAGGTGATTTGTTAACTAAGGTGATTTGTTAACTAAATAATAAGTAGTGGATATTGCTTCTGCCCACAACTCCTTTTGGAGGTTAGCATTGTTGATCATGCTTCTGGCTCTTGCCTTAAGAGTCTGATTCATATATTCAACAACAACATTTTGATGAGTATAAACAGCAGTTTTATGTCTAACAATTCATTCATCCTTACAATATTGTTCAAATTCTAGAGAATTAAATCACCACTATTGTCAGTTCTTAAACATTTAATTGATTTGCATGTTCTTTTTTTTACCATTACTTTAAATTGTTTAAATACATTGAATACATCAGCGTTCCTTATTAAAATAAAGACCCAAACTTTTCAGGAGAAATCATCAATAAACGTTAAGAAATATAAAGCACCTCCATACGATACAACATGAGATGGTCCCCACAGATCAGAATGAATATAGTCCAAAATTTCTTTACTATTATGACTTCCAGTTTTAAACCTCTGCTTACATTGTTTTCCATACACACAGTGTTTACAGAAATCCAACTTCAAGGATTTCAAATCAAGAAGTAATTTACGGTTCGTCAATACCTGAAGACCTTTCTCACCCATGTGACCCAATCGCTGATGCCATAGGCAAGTACATTTTTCTTCTTTATCTGACACAATTGTTGCTTCACTGACCCGAGTAATTCCTTTGAGTCTGTAAAGATTTCCAACCTTTTTTGCTTTCATAACAACTAAGGCACCTTTTGAGACTTTCAGCACTCCATTCTGACCTGTAAACTTATAACCATGTAAATCCAACACTCCCAAATAAATCAAATTTTTCTTCAATTTAGGTACATGTCTAACACTAGTTAATGTTCTAACTGTGTTATCATACATTGTAATCCTGATATTTCAAATCCCAAGAGTATGACATGATACATTATTACCCATAAACATATAACTACCATTTACAACTTCATATGAAGTAAACCAATTTCTATGTGGACTCATGTGATGAGAAACACCAGAGTCTAACAACCAACTTTCAAAATTCTGAGATACATTACATATAAGTAAAGTTTCATCTATCATACATAATTCTTCAGCAGATAAAACTTCATCTATCATACCTCAATCAACTTGATTTGCTTCCTTCTTTGGATTTTCAGAATCTTTCCGTTTCCAACAGTCTTTCTTAAGGTGTCCAATTTTATTACAATACCAACGTTTGGCTTTACACTTTTCACCCTTTTATTTAGACTTGGAAGAGCCCCTTGTTTTCTCCCCTCTTTCTTTTGACCGTCCTCTGGCTACCATGACTTCTAATGTAGATGTTTCAACATTGGATTTCTTCTTTACTTTTTCAGCTAATAGAGCTCCCACAACTAAATCAAATTCCAAGGACTCAGTTGTGCTCAAATTGATAGAGGTGAAAAAGTGGTCCTGTTAGCCCTAAGGTGCAGTGCTACTATTCTGAAGATTGAAGGAGGGAAATGGTTTATTCTGCTGTCGTGGAGAGGTTCCCATATGGTCCATCACCTCACTTTTCTCACTCATCCACTCCCATCCATGTTCACTCATGTCATAACCCAACCCTCACATCATAACAAAACTCACTTTCGCCTTGGCCCTACGTGAATTAATCCATTTTTGCCCCCTATGTATTATTATTTTTTAGAGCGCATGAAAACATACACTAATGCACAAAAGCCTCTGAAAACCTTACCTTTCCACCCATATGCGCCCCTTTGCACATTTCTCAAGGTCGTCCCATACCTTCGTGTCCCTCGTCGTCGATCTTCCCACTGATCTAATGGTCCACACTTCATCTGATTAACGTTATACGCTCACCCGCTTCGACCAATCACCACCGTTAGATCATTTCCGCCAGATCTAACGGTTATCGTACATATCGCCCAGGAAACAAGAGAGAGGCATACCCGCCCGATAAAGAGGTTTCCTCTCTCTCCTCCATTGCTACGTGGCGCTCGATGAATGGAATCAGCCGGGCTCCGACCTTTACCACTTACCGCCCGATATAAAGCATTTATGCTTGAGTAAACCACTCCCGGGCATTATCCTTGAAGCACCTCCTCCACCCGATAGTTGTTCGATCTACACATTTAAGATCTGACAGCTCGGACTTATTCCACTCTCGCCATGACTTCAAGCCTCTGACAATTGATCTCCTCCGCCCATTCCTACCGATCCAACGGCCCTCGTTCACGATCACCATAGTTCATCCTCCACCCCCTGACCAACATCCCGACCGTCGATCCACACCATCCGACGGCCCCCGTACCCCACTTCCCACCAGTCACCTGAGGAGGAAATTTGTTGGCGTTGTCAATGTTTTTGACAGTGGAACAGTTGAACTAAAATAACATAATGAATGGTCGAAAGGGGAAAAAACAACAACACGATGCAGTTGAACCAACAGAAATGATCATGGAACATCGCTGGCACGAGTGAACCACCTGACATCGCAACGAAATTACCATAACTTGATTACCGTGTTTGTTAGAAATAGAGCTCTCTGAACTCATGTTTGTCTAGTTATGGCATCAAGTAGTTGAAGACAAAGGGGATAGATTAAGACATCTTGAGCCTCAAAGAGTTCGAGTATTGTAAAAAGCCTATAAATGGTCGAAAGTTCGAAGGAAGAGGTGTTCAACTTTTGGAGACTGTGGATACTTTGTTCCTCCCAGCGTCTCATCTTCATTCCAGTAATACAAGCTTCTTTTGATGTTACATGTTCAATTGCCATCTTCTCCTCTGTTCTAAGCTTGCATTTGAATAGGTTATTCATGTTTTCTTCTGTGTCTAATGCCAGATAGCTGTCATCTTATCTCTGTGTTGATAAATTAGATTTGCAAGCTTCATTTACTTTATCTAGCTAGCCATTCATATGTGTTTATGTATGTATCTACTAGTACAGCCAAGATTCTCCATCTATTCATTGAATCTATAAACTATTGAGCATTAGTGGTCGAAAGCCTTCTCAAGTTGAGGGTGTTCATGCATGTCTTGAGTGAAAACAGAGTTGAAACAGTCATATGACTTGATCCAAACCCCAATCCATTCCAATAGTTCAGAGAACGATATTGAAGATTTATATGTTACCAAGCATCTCCGAGCTACAACCTAGGAGAGTTTCCTGGAGTGCTAACATAATTGGCGTCGTTGTCGGGGAGAGAAGACTGAAGCTCAGCTTCCCTAGGGGACGACACAGATCTAGCTTTGATGATAGAAAAAGTCTAGACACTATTTGGGTTGTAGTCATCTATCTAGCGACTCTACTGGAGGACGAACCTCTTGGCGACTCCACTCTATAGTTTTGGCTCAGTTTGTGAGGCATACTCGAAGAAATCCTCAGAAGCCACGAGTTGACCTAGTACCTGACCCTGAAAAAATCATCAAAGAAAGAAAAGCGTTGCAAAAGAGAGCATTGGGTTCAGGTAGCTCTAAGCAATATTCTATATCTCTTTAAGAAAATCCTGTAATAGAACAAATACATGTTGAGAGTATAGCATCTAATACTAGCAGTGAAGAAAAAATCTCAGAGATTCATAGAGCTCCTTATTCTTTAGGTTCTTCTTGCATTGTAAGCCCAAAGGAAGCCTCTGCTCCTATCCATCATACTCCTTTAGTCCTATCAGTCACTCCTCAACCCTCTGTCATTTAGACTTCCAGTACCCTTATAGCCACCACAGCTATGGCAGCACCACAAGCACCTACCAAAATGGAAAGAATCATAGTTGCTAGGTATGGACCTCTAGTATTGCCCACTCCTTTGAATGCCATGCCTACTGGAGTATATCAAAAGTATATGCCTAAGTTCACTAGGACTGAAGGTGTTACAGCTGAGGAACATCTTGAATCATTCTATAGCTATGTTGATAACCTGGACGTTAGTGAAATTGATGTATGGACGAGAGTCTTTGTCCAAAGTCTAGATGGAGAGGCTAGAAAATGGTTCAAAGAACTAACCCCAAGGCCTATAGCAGATATTGAGGCTTTAGATGATGCATTCCTAAAGCGTTGGGGAGATAAGAAGGATCTACTCTACTACCACACCGAGTTTAGGTACTTAAAGAGGGAAAATGGTGAGTTGTTATCTGATTTTAATAAGATGTTTAACCGCATGTATAGCAAGATACTAGCTGAAGTAAAACCCACCACTACCTCTGCTAAACTCACCTATGCTAGTGCCTTTGATTCTCACTTTTGTCTACTGTTAAGGGAAAGACATGTGCTACCTTGGCTGATATGCAAGATGCAGCCTTAGAAGTAGAATCAAACATCATGGCTGCAGAGAAGCTCAAGGGGAACGTTGATAGAAGGAGACAGGGGCGATCCTTCATCATCTTCAAATCCCAAGATAGATAAAATGACCAAGATGATAGAGTCATTAGCCTCTGAAATCTCCAAATTAAAGGTTGAGCAGCACCCTGGGAAAAGAAGAGTTCCAAATACCTTTGCTCCTAGAAATCCAAATCCATATAGAAGAGCTAATGAGCAGTTGCAGATTCTACAAAGAAGTAAAGATGCCAATGAAGACCCCTTTCTAGAATGTAGTCATGGAAGAAGAGCAGTGTGAAGAAGATGATGAGATCCATTGTCTGGAAGACAAAGGTAGTGCCTCCTTTTTTACTTTAGTTGCCTATGAAAAGTCATTATTCAATGACCAGATCAGCCAAGAGTGGGATGGTGGACTTGTATTCAATGACCAGATCAGCCTACAGTGGGATGGTGGAGTTGTTCTACAAACTGATGATCAACACATATATGATTTGAGGTCGAAGATGAATAATGCCAAGGAAAATCTTGTTCAGAGAGTTGTTGTCCCTGCAATATAGCAAGCTAATAAGCAAAAATGACTGACAGTTGATCCCATCATCCTCAAAGCTCCAGCTCACGAGGTAAGAGGCTTTGACAAGTCTCCTTCTCCTTTTAGTTTTGAATCAGAAATTCATAAGCTAAGCATACCTATACCTCTAATTGAACTAGTGAAGAATGAGTCCTTCAAGAGATCTATCATTGAGGCCCTTGAGCCTAAAGCCATCCAAGCCTCCACTGACTATGTAAATATGCAAGACGACAAACTAGTTATTGTTCTCAACCCAATGATTGAAAATTGTGATGATAGCTCCCCATCATTCTATGTCTCTTTGATTATTCATGACAAAATCCTTCACAACTGCCTTCTGGACACACGAGCCAACCATAATCTAATGCCCAAGGCTGTCATGGATGAGTTGGGTCTTGACATTACCAAGTCTTATCAGGACCTATTTTCTTTTGACTCTAGAAAAGTGAAATGTTTGAGATTAATCAAAAACCTAGCCATCACCTTGTCTCAACTGCCCATGAAGAGCATGGTGATGGATATTGTGGTAGTAGATGTACCCCCCAAGTTTGGCATGTTGCTTTCCAGAGGTTGGATCAAGAGATTAGGTAGAACATTGCAAAATGATCTGTCCTATGCTATTGTCCCAGTTTTTGGAGGTGAGAGTACGAGATTATACAAAGAAGCACAGTTGGCTTATATCATCAGTGATGAAAGGAATCCTACTAATCATCACATCTATGTTGTTGACACTGATTTTGGAGCCTGTATTCTTTAGATTGAAAAATCCCAGTTGGCCTCCATGCAGCTTCGAAAACCGGTTTGCCAGATCACAGAGGAAGAAGACCCACAAATTTGTGACATGTTCTTTGATGGAGCTTGCTCTAAGAAGCTGAAGGGGCAGGTGTAGTCCTTGTGTCCCCCACACAAGAATGCATTCATTTATCTTTCAAGTTAACTTTTTAGGTCACAAATAACATAGCAGAGTACGAAGCCTTGATACTGGACTTAAACGCTGCTAAAGAAATCAGCAACAAAGGTCTGAAGGTGTTTGGAGATGCAGACCTTATCATTTAGCAAGTGAACAAAACATTCCAAGCAAAGCATCCAAGGCTAAAAGCATACAGAGATGAGTTATGGAAGCTCAAGGGTTCTTTATATAGTTTCAACATTTCTTACATCCCTAGAATGAAGAACGAGCTTGTAGATTCCCTTGCTGCGTCTGCTAGCACGCTTATTCCTCCTTTGCCTCCTAATTTGACTTATGAAGTTTAGGTGAAATATAGATCATCTATGCCTAACAATGTCAAATACTAGAAAGTTTTTGAAGATGATGATGAAATTAATAGGTTTTTACAAGTCATTGATGAATTTTCTGAAATGCACATTGACTAAGAAAACAAAACCATTGAAGAATGCAACCAGTCCAAGCTAAAGGACGAGATTAGTCAGGATAGCATTGTTCAGCTGCCTAGTAACCATATACCCAAAGGATTGGTGCCTCTAGAGAAGTTGTTTGATCATAATGATGTACCTTATAAGCCTGCCAAAAAAAGAAAATGAGTCTGCAGTTCATAGACATAATGTAGGGAGTCCATCCCATCCAAATTACATAAATCTGTCCACTCACTTGTCTTCTGCCCAAAGTTCCGAGTATTGCACCCTGATGAAACAATTTGCTGATATTTTTGCTTGGGAGTACAGTGATCGTAGGACCTATGACACCAACATCATTCGGCATAAGACTCCACTGGAGAAGAACACCATCCCTTTTAAGCAGAAATTAAGACCTATCAGCCCTCTCTTATTGCCTTTGATTGAAAAGGAAATCAAGAAGCTGTTGAATGCCAAGATCATAGTTCCCCTAAGGTATTCAAAGTGGATAGCTAACCTTGTGGTAGTAAGAAATAAAAATGGAGAAATCAGGCTTTGTGTTGACTTCAGGAATCTGAACAAATACTCTAAAAAAGACAACTACCCCTGCCTAGGATGAAACACTTGCTACAAAAAGTTTCAGAGGCTAGAGTTATGTCTTTCTTAGATGGATTTTCAGGTTACAATCAGGTTGTTGTACATCCAGAAGATCAGGAAAAGACCGCCTTCACTACTCCTTGGGGCACTTTCACGTACTCCAAAATGCCTTTTGGACTGATGAATGTTGGGGCTACTTTTCAGAGGGCCATGGACATAGCCTTTGTGGGAGAGAAGGACAAGTTTGTCCTTATTTACCTTGATGACATAACAGTCTTTTCCAGCAGTCACAAGGACCATTTACAACATTTGAAGAAGGTGTTTCTAAAATGCAGACAGTTTGAAATTTCTGTGGACCCAAAGAAGTCACAGTTTTCTCTAGAAGAAGGCAAACTTCTGGGACATATAGTTTCTGCTAAAGGTGTGAAGATCGATCCAGCAAGAGTTCAAGCAATTCAGACATTGTCCATCCCAAGGTCAAAAAGGGACATTCAATCTTTCTTAGGTAAGATTAACTTTGTCATGAGGTTTATTCCAAACTTTACAAAGCTAGTGAAGCATATCACTTCCATGCTGAAGGAAGGATCAGAAATAAAATGGACAGATGGTGAAAGAAGCTCTTTTGAAGCCATCAAACAAGCTATCATGGAAGCTCCTACTCTAATCAATCCAGATTATACCTGGGAGTTTTATATCTTCTCTTTTGCCTCTTATGACACACTTGCAGCGCTTCTATTGCAAAAAAATGATGAAAGTGTAGAGCACCCTGTGGCCTTTTTCAACAAAACTCTGAGGGGTGTTGAACTAAGGTATGACCTTATTAAAAAACAAGTTTATGCTCTCATAAAATCTTTAAAGGCATTCAGATTTTATATTCTGCATTCCAAAGTGGTTGCATATGTACCTTCAGCCTCAATAAAAGATGTCCTAACTTAGCCAGATATTGATGGTGTTGGACACCTAATCCTCAATGGGTTAGTGTTGAAGCCGAATGGACAAAAGGAGTCCAAGAGACCTTGGGATGTGAAACCCAACGGTCACCACATGTACTATAAATGTATATCTCCTGTTAATAAAAAAAGTATTCTCCTGTTTGTCATTCATATTGTTCTTGCTCCCATGTGTGTTTAACATGGTATCAGAGCAGGCGATTGTTGGTCCTGCTCCAATTTGAGCCACTTGTTTTGTGGTCTCTATATATATGTCAGTTCTGCGTTACCTGACCTCTGACTCTGCCTTATTCCCCTCAGACCTGAGATAACCTGCCTCTACCAGCGCTACACATCTGTCCATATCATATTATCGTTGTCCCATAACAATTGAATGCGTTTGAATATTAATGTTGTGTGTTGAACTGGCCTGACATGCTGATAATTGAACGCTGGTCCAGCTCCTGGTATGCGTTGTTGAATGGTATGTGAATGGTATGTTCAAATGTCATGTTGAATCTGTTGAATGCGTTGTAGCTGAATCATTTGAACATTGTTTTAACGCATGAACTGTTGTGCGCTTGTTGAAATGCTGTGCGCTGTGGAATATTAACGGTTTATTGAATGCGTTGTAGCTAAATCATTTGAACATTGTTTTAACGTTGTATATATTGAATGGAGTCCAGTTGTATAAATCGTTTGGTTTATTGAACATTGAATGGTATACACCTGTCCATAACAATTGAACCGCTTGTGTATATGGTATACACCGTAAGTGTGCAAGAGTTCAGCTTATTAACGTTGTTTGGTCCAGCGTATATATGTTATTAAACTGTCGTGTTGTTGTTTGACACATCGTTTGAGTGGGAATATTGAATGTGTTTTGATATGCGTTCTTTTTCCATGATTTCTATATTTTCTAACGCTTGAAGGCCTACTCATTGCTGACCCTGTTACTGTCAACCTCTCGTGATGCGTTACTGTAAGCATTCCAGGCATTCTGCCACTCTTCCTAACATTTCTGTCAATTCCTGGAAGGTGAGTCGTTGCTCCTAAAGTATTAAAGAGATCTTGCTCCTAAGACGTTCTGACCTCCTTCCCTCACTGCACCTATTGTTGCATAAAAAAATTAGGGACATTTTTTGAAAAAATCCATTAGTCCTCACAGTCTTGTTCGACTCCTTACCGTGTTGTGGTATCTTACCTCTATACGCCCTCAAATCCTCTCATTGGACCTATCGAATCCATGGTATCAACCTCACGTATTTATTTAACCTCTCCATCCATTGACTGGTATATAACCTCTCCACATATATCACTCCCGCAACGAGTCATACACAATCGGCTCTGACACTCTTCTCCCACTTCGCAGAGGATTTCGTTGAAAAATTATGGAGGTGTGGTGAAGGTTCACATTCCTTTGAAGTGTACGATGTGGTTTATTTGATGTGCAGACACGGCAATACATATCATTGTCAGCTTTAGTAGAGGAGGAAAAGCGATATCTACCCATGCCTTCCACAAGGATTCTGGAGAGACTACTTTACTTATATCAATGGCGTTTGAAATGAATAATATGCAGTGCGGCACACAGGCAGGTTTTCGAGGACCCACAGAGTATTTTGGATGTGTGGATCTGTAATATCCATGGAGGAGTATGCCGATTGTATTGTTTGATGCATGTTACAATTTGTCCCAGTCACAGATCTAAGTGTTGGGTTCGTGATTGCCGTAAATCTAAGCTCATAGATATTTTATTGCGGGATTTCAACCATGGACAGCTGGCAAATTATTTTCTTCCATTAGATCTTGCACACTCGTGTAATGATGGATAGCTGGATCGAGAAGGAGACATAGTTTTTATGGGCATTGAATATTGAAATTCTATGGTGTGCAAAGTTGTGGTATATATGTTTTATATGGTGTGTTAATCCTGCATATATCTATTTCATTTCAATGGTAGCAGAGCTATATATCCGTAATCTGCTCAACAACGAATAATACCATTTTTATGGGTATTAAACACAGGTATATATTCGTAATCTGCTCAAGAACGAATAATACCATTTTTATGGGTATTCTCGGCTATATATTTATATAGAGGTCAGTTCGTTCTGTGCATCCAAAGTTTTCTCTGTTTGAGAAATCCACCCACAAGGCTCTCTTTTTCTCAAGAAATCCACCCATTCATGCAAAGAACTATAGAATATGTTTTGTGTTAAAGTTCTGCAGATAGACTCTTCCAGAAATTGTGTGGCTGTGGGGTCGACGTATGCCAATGTCATCTACAGCAACCAAGGGCAAAGTTTTGTGTGAACTTGTCTATGAATTGATGTAATCTATTAATTTGATTGAGTGTTGTTGACTGTTTGCATTAGACAGAGATTAGATTTAGAGATTTGATATGACAGTATTGACACATTATTCTTTGTAAATGCCTATGATAAAGCAACTATTGAGTTGGTACTGTTGACATTGTTGATCTATAGACATGTATTGATGAAGTGGAGTATGAGTTCACATTCTAGAGTTCAGGGATAAGTCTTGCATTACCAAAGTATTATTGACTGAATATGCTGATGGATAGAGTCTGATGATGATGTTGAATTGACGGGCTAAGTGTTATGTCAGAGAGCTTGACAAGCCTTGATACACTGCTATATCTTTACCATTGTTGGTTTGATCATTGCTATGACAATGTTGCAATGGACAGAACATGGTTGAGATTGCTCTACTAAGACTGTCGACAAATTTCATTTGCAAAGAAAGTCAAAGATTGACTCTTTTTTTCATAGTGTGAGTATTTTGAATAATTTGAGAAGTACATTAAAGCAGTGAGTCATTTGCTACATTGAAATTGGTACTGTGTTGTCTGCTACAGTGACTGTGATATTGGCATCCTGCTACTCATCTAATAGTTGCAATTATTTATAGACCAATTTGTAGCTGAAGATAACATCAGTTCTCTGATTATATTGGTCTGAAATGGATAGAATAGATGATGTATTGAAACTACTGAATAATTTAATACTTTCCACTGTTGATGAAATGGTTAAGATCAACAAAACCTCTCTTTCCAATATTAAAATTTGTCTCCAAAATGCACATGAGAATATTGAGTTTTTGCAACTTGAGACAAAGCTGCAGCAAGAAGAACTACAACAATGGAGTC
>APFE030831053.1:31523-51907 GCA_000404065.3 Pinus taeda
CTAGCAGAAGACTCCAGCTTCTTGCCAGTTTTTGAAGAGTTCCAGGAATTGCATTAAGCATTCCAGAGTTGTTGGTCATCCTTAAACCATCACAGGTTGAGACTTCCCTTTTCAGGTTGAAGTTTTACCTTTTATGCGGGTGAGACCTCCCTTTTATGGTTGAAGGTTTCCCTCTTTAAAACAATAGGATCACTTCCTCTAGCAGAAGACTTCAGCTTCTTGCCAGTTTTGGAAGAGTTCCGGGAACTGCACTAAGCGTTCCAGTGTTGGTGGCCATCCTTAAAACACCGCCCTTTATACCAACATTTCATAGAGCACATTCAACCTAGTGCTGCCATGCATATTTGCACATTTTGTATTACAGCTCTCTTCTTGGACTCATACATAACCCTTCGGATTAAGGGGGGGAATGTTGGACACCTAATCCTCAATGGGTTAGTGTGGAAGACAAATGGACAAAAGGAGTCCAAGAGACCTTGGGATGTGAAACCCCACGGTCACCACATGTACTATAAATGTATATCTCCTGTTAATAAAAAAGTACTCTCATGTTTATCATTCATATTGTTCTTGCTCCCATGTGTGTTTAACAGATGGAAAGAGAGCTAAATGGATTGAAAAATTCATAGAGTTCAACATAGAGGTAAAGCCCACCAATATTGTCAAAGGCCAGGGCTTGGCTAAGCTTATGGCTGAAGAAAATTGCAGTTTGTTAGACATCAATTGCATGGGTTCAAATTCAGGTGGTGAGAGGACAAAGGAAGCAGTAGAAAAGCAAGAGAAGAATCAGTCTTTGGCTGAAAATCTAGCCACCTGTGAATGGTATTCCAGTGTAGTTCATTTTTTGCAGAAGCTAGAAGTCCCTCCAGGGCATAGCTCAAGTCAAGCCAGGGCCATTAAGCTCAGATTAGCCAAATTCTGCATTAATAAAAACCTGTTTTATTAGAGAGACCCATCAAGGATCCTCTTGAGATGTCTAGACAAAGGACAATCTGTGGAAGTCATGCACCAGTTCCATTCTAGCATCTGTGAAGGGCGTCATTATTGGAAAACCACAGCCCACAAGATCCTGAGAGCTGGGTATTATTGGCCTACTATGTTCTTTGATGTGTTTTCTTTTGTGAAGTCTTGCGACAAATGTCAGAGGTTTGCAGGAAGACAATAGCTAAAATCTCTGCCCTTGAAGCCAATACACGCCAATAGTCCCTTACAGCAGTGAGGCTTGGACTTCATAGGTGAGATCAATCACATTCCAATGGCCATCACAAATGGATCTTGGTAGCCACTAATTATTTCACCAAATGGATTGAGGCTATACCCACTAGAAATGTTAATCATCAAGTTATCATAGTTCTTGAATGAGAATATTTTCACTAGATTTGGTTGCCCAACCAAACTAGTCACTGATAATGCAGCAGCTTTCAGGGCAGAAGAATTGGTGGACATGTGTGAATCCATGGGCATTCAATTGGTGCATTCTACCTCATATTATTCTCAAGGCAATGGCCTGGCAGAATCATCTAACAAGAGTCTTGTAAGGATAATCAAGAAATTGTTGGACAACAAAATGAGCTGGGATTCCAAGTTGAAGTTTGCATTGTGGGCTAATAGAGTTACCAACAAGAAGTCCTTAGGAAATTATCCATTTAAGCTGGTTTATGGCGTTGATGTTGTTTTTCCTATCTAGCTAATTCTCCTTGTGGCCAAGTTCTTGCAAGAAGAACAGGATGAAGAGAATGAGTAACTTGGTTGAATTACAGCAGATCAGAGAACAACTGGTTGAGAAGTCAAAAATTCATCAGAAGAAGATCAAAGAAACCTTTGATAGAAAGGCAAAAATGGACAGTTTTCAGGTTGGTGACTAGGTTCTCAAATTGGATGCATTGAAGGAAAAGAAGGGCAACCAAGGTAAATTTGATGCCTTATGGACGGCACCGTTTGTCATTGCTCAAGTTCAGATGAACAATACTTTCATTCTGCAAAATTTGGAGGGGGAAGGTGTTTTTGATGGCCTAGTCAATGGGCGGTTTTTGAAACTTTACTTCATATGAGGCTTTAAGGCCTTAATATTGTAATAGGTTTTTTCAGTTTTTTTCTATGCAAATAAACTCCATGCCCTATGGAACACTAGGAGATAAGTTTGTTTTGGTTGTTACTGGAAAGGCAGTAGTCTGCAGTTCTTGAAACCTCATAGGGAGGATTTCATCCCTAGAAGGAGCCAGTGTTAGCCCCGGGGTGCAGTGCTGCTATTTTGAAGACTAAATGAGGGAAATGATCTATTCTGCTCTCGTGGAGATGTTCCCATATGGTCTATCACCTCACTTTTCTCACTCATCCACTCCCATCCACGTTCACTCATGTCCTAACCCAACCCTCACATCATAACAAAACTCACTTTCGCCTTGGCCCTACGTGAATTAATCCATTTCCCCCTATGTATTATTATTTTTCAGAGCTCATGAAAACATGCACTAATGCGCAAAAGCCCCCGAAAACCTTACCTTTCTGCCCATATGTGCCCCTTTGCTCTCGAGGTCATCCCATACCTTCGTGTCCCCCGCCGTCGATTTTCCCACTGATCTGACGATCCACACTTCATCCGACTAACGTTATACGCTCACCCGCTTCAACCAATCACCATCGTTAGATCATTTCCGCCAGATCTAGTTGCTATCGCGCATATCACTCGGGAAACAAGAGAGAGGGATACCCGATCGATAAAGCGGTTTCCTCTCTCTCCTCCGCTGCTACATGGCGCTCGATGAATGGAATCGGGCGAGCTCTGACCTTTACCACTTACCACCCGATGACCACCCGATATAAACCATTTCCGCTTGAGTAAACCGCCCCTAGACGTTATCCTTCGAGCACCTCCTCCGCCCAATAGCTGTTCGATCTACCTATCTAAAATTTGACAGCTCTGACTTATTCCGCTCCCGCCACGACTTCAAGCCTCTGGCAATTGATCTCCTCCACCTATTCCTCCCGATCCAACGGCCCTTGTTCACGATCACCATAGTTCATCCTCCACCACCTAACCAACATCCCGACCGTCAATCCACACCATCCAATAACCCCCATACCCCACTTCCCACGAGTCACCCGAGGAGGAAATTTGTTAGCGTTGTTAGTGTTTTTGACAGTCGAACAGTTGAATTGAAATAACATAATGCATGCCCGAAAGAGGAAAAAACAACAGCATGATGCAGCCGAACCAACAGAAATGATCATGGAACATTGTTGGCACGAGTGAACCACCTAACAGCACGACAAAATTACCAGAATTTGATTACCGTGTTTGTTAGAAACAGAGCTCTCTGAGCTCATGTTTGTCTAGTTATGGCATCAAGTAGTTAGAAGACAGGGGGGATAGATTAAGACATCTCGAGCCTCAAAGAGTTCGAGAGTATTGTAAAAAGCCTATAAATGGCAGAAAGTTCGAAGGAAGAGGGATTCAACTTTTGGAGACTGTGGATACTCTGTTCCTCCCAGCGTCTCATCTTCATTCCAGTAATACAAGCTTCTTTTGTTGTTACATGTTCAATTGCCATCTTCTCCTCTATTCTAAGCTTGCACTTGAATAGGTTATTCATGTTTTCTTCTATGTCTAATGACAGATAACTGTCATCTTATCTCTGCGTTGATAAAGTAGATTTACAAGCTTCATTTACTTTCTGTAGCTAGCCATTCATATGTGTTTATGTATTTATCTACTGGTACAGTCAGGATTCTCCATCTATTCATTAAATCTATAAACTATTGAGCATTAGTGGTCGAAAGCCTTGTCAAGCTGAGGGTATTCATGCATGTCTTGAGTGACAACAGAGTTGAAACAGTGATCTGACTTGATCCAAAACCCAATTCATTCCAATAGTTCAGAGAATGATATTGAAGATTTATATGTTACCAGGCATCTTCGAGCTACAACCTAGGAGAGTTTCCTGGAGTGCTAACAAGTCCCATGACTCAGGAAAGGAACACAACAGTGTAATAGCTTTATCTTCTTCCTGAACTTTAACATCCAATATCCGACAATTGTCAAATAAGTGTATTAAAAATATTTAGATGTTCTGCAATTTTTGTACCCTCCTTCATCCGAAGACTGTACAATTGTCTTTTTAGATAAATAGGGTGTCTTCCATCTTATTGTCTCATAACTTGATCTATATGAGCTAGTTATTATTTGGGCTGAAACCTACCTTCTTTGCTCTACATGGAATTTTGAGTTTTAGGTGATCTTGAATTCTAAATTCTCCCTCAGAGTGAATTTTTCTGTGTAACATTCTTTCCCATTTTCCTTTTCCTATAACAATCTTATGAGGAGATTTTCAACTCTTTTCTATCTACCAGTCAACTTTCAAAGTCTCAAACACTATATTTCAATTGTTCGGACAATTCTTACATTGCAACTCTCATGCATTCTCCTCTAAGTCCTCCTAGAGAAACTTGTTGAGTGCCATTTTATTGTTCGTGTTTGCCATTTTTTGTTGTGTATCACATAATAATAAATTCAGTCATGGCCTCCATGATTACCTATATCTTCCAATGGTCTAGTTGTTAGCATATGAAAATCATCTTAAATATGGGCATAGTCCTTGCCTCACTCATAAAATTGAAATCGGGTGATGACTTGGTAAATTTGGATTCATTAAAGAAACTATATAATGTGAGCTAGAAACCTTTTGCATAGTACTAAATTCAAATATATAATATATACATCAATATGCATACATAGGCGTCCTATATTGAGTGCAAGATGAGGTTTAATAATAGAGATACACACTGTTAGGGAAACATCTTTACAACTCACTGCTGCAATAATTATATGGAAGTTTCTGCGAGCGACCAAAATCAAGCTTAAACAACTTTAAACTGTAGTAGTCTTGCCAGTCTTGACATAAAGTTAGAAGAAATTCATAATGTATAGGGTTTTCTAAAACATGCAAACAGACTCTTTTTCTATGGTAGAATTTTTGAAAGGCAGATGATATATTTTTATTTCGTATTTGATTTGTTTTAATCGAAAGGGGAAATATTAGTAGAACTTCCAAATTCTGCAGTAAAACATTTTACACAACTATATAAAATTATTCAATAGATCAAATTTACAACATAAATTGCCGGATTTGCTCTGCGGCTAACCCCAAAAGGAAATTTTCAGGCTTAATATCTCGATGAAGGAAACTCTTTGAATGCACATATTCGATCCTATTAATCTGCAAATCGAAGTAGTAAAGAAGATAGTTTCAATTCATTTCATGAAATATTTACATGGCCTCCTATATTTTTAGAATGTGGGAAATCACTACATGAAAGTGGAGTAAGTGAAGCACCAAACCATCACTGAGTTAACGAAACAAAACTATAACATGAATGATTTGTTCAAAGCAATAAAGCTTTAGGATTAGACGCCCATCAGTTGATCAACAAGCATCAAAACAGTCTTCAATGAGAATTCCCTACTGCAGTAACTAAATAAATCCTCAAGACTTGGTCCAAGGATATCTAGGACCATGACATTAAAATCACCTTCAACACTATACCATCTTATATTCTGAAAACCAACTGTATCCCAACAATTTATGTGAGGAAGACATCCAGAAAAATTCAAGAAATGTAATTTGAAAGAAAAAAACTTCAGAGTAGGACCCAGAATGGAATTTATAGCAACTTTCCCAGGTCCAATAATTCTCAAATTAATTATGAAAAGAAATTAAGAATTCTTAGACAGCAGCAATCTTACTTCCTCCTTAGAAAATCTTATAATTTGGACTAATATAGAAGTTGTGGGTGCTTTATTTTTGAATTACCCTGTTTAGTTGCAAAACATAGTTAGAATGTTGTCTAAAGAATTTATATGGGCAATTCCACTGCATAGGAACTGCTTTTTATGAGAATAACATGGACATTTAAGTTCATTACGTCTGGCTGAAATTCAACGGAACACATTTTTGACAATTATGGCACATAATACCTACAAATAACATGTCTATTGCTATGCATATAGCTTGTTTCTCACTCCAAAAAAGCATGGTACATAAACTGCATTTTTCTATTCAAACTAGGTTCAAGAACCATTTTTCAACTCTTTCAGTTCCACACAAGATTCCCTAGGCTACACCAAAAGGAAAGAACTCAACATACCCTGCGGCTTCTTGTTGAAATTGTTAAAAAGGAAAAACATTAAGAACCCAAATTAATGTGAAAAATAATATGCATCCATAAAATTTGACTCAATTAAGGAGACAATACTGAGTAAATGTAAATTTTGACATAAATATGCACATGTACCTGCAATTTCTCGTTTCTGAAAACCACTAAATCTTGACATCTCAGTCTAAAATTAAATGTACTATTTAATTTGATATATCAATATAATATTATATTTAATAACCATTCTCATATATCAATCTAAAATTGTATTTACCATCTATTCTTTTCATTTTCCTTCTTGTGTTTCCTTATGCTGTCATAAACATTTTATAGCTTATATCTGTGTTCTGTCACCCTAGCCGAAAAACACAGATCTGGAAAATCCTGAACTCAACCCACGCTTGAATCTAATATGCATCTGACATTTCAAGCCCTGTAACATTGCACTAGAAAGGAATATCTTCTAAAATCACTCGATTTCATTATCCTAGAAAAATAATTGTAATCACTTCTAATTTTTTAAAAGCTTCCTAGAATTCTTATGCATTATTCCAAGGCAAATGTTTTAGACCAGGATTAAAGCAACTAAAAAAAATTATTCAAGTACAGAACGTCAGTATCAAGCATTCACAAGAATCATTTATCAATATATAACCTCTAAGATAGAGAAGAAGGAAAATCAAATAGCATCACAAAGACATATTTTCAAAACACTTTCCATGGTCCAATAAAGGTACTGAAAGAATGAAAACATATAAATTGGACCTTTGCAGGTGTAAAATATAGGCATCTTGATTTTTATAGCATTTATTAGAGAACGAAATAAGAAAACATTAGAACTGCAGGTTCCAGAATTGTATGATGAACTGGGGAGCACCATAACCTTTACAAGTATACACTAAAAATTGATACAGCCAACAAGAAGCTCTTCCATCACAATGAAAATATTAGGCGAAAACATATCAAGGGAGTGAATTTTGAAAATGAACCACATCCCAAGCCATAGTGAGTATTATCGCAAGGACGGATATTCTGATCCACATAAAAGAGTACATTATATGTTCTTGAAGTTTACATTTATAAATGTAACAAGAATCAATATGGATTTTTTACAAACTACTACAAACTGTCAACCCGCCCACTAAATGCACATGCAAGCAGAAGAGAATGCATGGTGAAAAGGGTATATAGGAAAGTCTAATTTGTAAAAGTCATTTGTCTTCGAATATGATATTTACAGTGTTGCAAACATCTCAATTTTATCGTGAAATCACAATTTTTTTGCCTAGCCGATGTTTGCCAATTTTTATCGATATTTTCTCTATTTTTAAGATATTTTGGTTTTTTTGGACCGTTTCAAATTTTATCTGGATGTCGATGTTTGCAACATTGAATATTTATGCCATATATAATATTATTAAATTGGTAAATACTTAGCATGATGGAAAACACAAGAGGGGATGGTTCTCTTTGATCCCAATGGACAAAAAACATTTGAGAAAGCAGGGGGTCTAGGCACTGCTTCTAACAACAGGACAGAGACCCTAGTGGCACTCCAAGGGATCTGTGCATTTATACCATGTATTCATAAAGTGCTCATTATAAGGGGTTCTACCATCATCATTCGCTCACTTCTAATGGACAAACTTCTAAAAGATCCATGGGCATCCTAAATAACACAAAGGGTAATATCACTAACGCAGAGCTTCCAATCTATATCCTACTTCCAAGTCAAGGGAGAGCTCAACAAGGAAGCATATAGTATGGAAAATTTTGGAGCTTCATTGAAGGAAGGCATGTTCATTTTCTACGACAATGGGTGAACACGAGCATCCCTCCTCCCCATCCCTTGATCATGATTCCAACCAATGTTGCGAACATCGGCATTGGGATAAAATCGGGAAAGGTCCGAAAAACAAAAAAAATTGTACAAATCAGGAAAATATCAGTAAAAATTGGCAAACATCGGCAAAATTAAGATACTGTAAAAATATTTTTAAAAATCATCAAACATCGGCTAGGCCAAAAAATCGTGATTTCGAGATAAAACCGAGATGTTATCAAGATGTTTGCAACACTAATTCCAACTTTCACCTAAAAGAAAGGCTTCAAATCCCACAAAGGATTATGTCATAGCCACCAAAGGTGTGGGGCCTTCTGCATCCTCCTATCAAGTCACTTTCATGCAGTGGACTAGGAAATTAAACTCTCCTATTTATTTTCCTGCCCTCTTGTCTCCACTAGGACGCTAGTCATTACAGCTAGCATATCTTCATCTAATCCTACATGTGAACCTTCATGGCTTGGTCTAAGGTTGATGCTTGTCGTGCCTAACGTGGGAAATTGAGTTAGTATTTGGAATGATTGGAAAGAAAAGGTAAACAACCAATCCTCTGTGGCTATGAGGCACGAAATGACTATTTGGAATAGCTTAGAGTGGTAGGAGGAATAACTAAGGGTGAATTTGGTCACTCGCATTCCTTGGAGTTGGTATCAATCTAACAACTCGATGCCCTTACAAGATTATAAAACAATATTGACCTTGATGCCATGTATCAACATTATTGTTGCTTTTGCTTGTTAGGCCTTTAGGGGAAAATAAAGGATTTAAGAAAGATCTCCATCAATGTGAAAAAGACATTATGGAGCCATGACCATGACTTCTTCCTCAACTCTGTTATAATAAGGTCAAAAATCTAAACATGATGAAAGACAAATGCTTTAGAGGTTCGGAAGTACCTCCTTGGACTCAAGTACTAGGAAAAGAAATCCAACGTTACCATGCTTCTCCTATGGGGAAGACAATTAGAATTCTAAACCACCCTAGACACTCCTACGTATTGGAATGTATCTTGGCTTATATCAACCTCCCCCCTGCACATGGCCTACCCTATGTATCCAAAGACCCTATAACTTCAACTCTTCCCAAAGACTCAAATGACATGTTCGGGGTTGACGCTAGCAAACTAGGTAGATTCTGATGTTGATAAACATCAAGGGCCTTAATTTTCATTAATTGATCTATACTTTTATTAAATAGTTTTATTGTTAAAATAAATTACCTGGATACATACCTATAAAATTTTAAGCATGATGGTTTGATTGCACTATTTAAATGCTTTAGTTGATAATCTCCATCTATGAAAACAAGACTAGCTTAATTTTTGCATTGTAAGAATGATAAACAACTTTTACCGCAACAATGTTGATAATATTAAACAACCATTACTGTGTAAAACAAAACTGAAGAATACTTCTTGGGTTGTATTTAGCAAGAAAAGATACAGAATCACATTCAAGGATGAAAAGACCTATAACAATGCTAGCTTTATGCATTAACTTTTATATTATAACACGCAAGCATTGCAAACAATTATTGTTTAGAGACACTAATAATAATCTTGGGGTGGCAAGTACAAGGCGAGTTATCTTTTACTCTGAAGGAAATCAAGAAATCTGATATGCTTGGGGGATTGTAATCTCGATGAAGAATGAGGCGGAGGCTCTAGCCCTCTTGAAAGTCCTCCTACTTCAACACAAGGGACTAGAGATGTGATACTAACAGGTGAACTATGATTCAATGATTACTCTAAGAGAAGTACAGTACAAGTCTCTCCCCAAGCAATGACTCTTATCCCACTTAGTGAAAAGAATTCTTCAAGAAGTGCATGATTCAGTGAGATTGAATTCTTTAATGCTTTAAGGCATCATAACTCAATTTCAAATTGATCGGAAAACTAGGCCTTGGGTTAAGTTGTCATATAAATGGTGTTTTCAACTCCCACCAAAGTGCAACTTTAGAAATGGCGGGGAACACCTTAGTCATCCCCTTCCTTGGTTTTTCAATATTGAAACAGAAAGTATTTATGGCAATGGCAGAGCATTACTATCCCCCCACTCACACTCGGGAAAAGTATTTTGAAGTGCACAAAGGTCCAGTGAGCAATCTGGCTTATATTATGGGAAAATAAATCCACTGTAAAGATTCCTGAGCGTATGGTGCCTCACTATTCCACCCTTATTTATATATAGCCTCCGAATCAAGTGGCTCTGGGTGAAAGAGGGAGCTCTCCTATTTTGGCTCTGAGTTTGCACCCCCATCACTTTGTTTGCCTAAGTTTTAGCCCAATTCTCTTAGCAATCTTGTGCATGATCGCACACTATCATTGTAGAAATGGGTGTTGTGTCCTCTATGAGCTAGGAGAATTCAAGAAATGGATTAAGAGGTGTTAAGGAGGTGAGTGAAGCCCAATGCAATTATTAATGCCAAGCTCCAATGGGAAAGGTGGAAGTCAGAGTTTTAGCCAAAAAAATAGCAAAATAATGTAGCTTGAGCCAGTTGCGCCATTGGTAAAGCAAGGCATGTGGGATTCCAGCACAACAAATACTTGGAGGTTTCAATCCATCTCAGCTCATGAAGCGAAGTGTGGCCCGACTGGGTATTCCTAACAGTGTCATTTAATCTCCCTCTCTTTCATATTCATCCCCCTCAGCAAAGTCACCGTATGTTGAGGATCCTCTGCAAACTCCCCGTCTAGGACAAGAGAAAGGGAAAAAATTTCAAAGCTGCAGATTCTACGGAGCAAACTTGCATGGTCCCAAAAGGAAATGAAACAAGGAAGCACCAGTTAGGAGAAGCTCATAAGCGACTTGATATCTAGAATTTTATTTCATTGTTACCTTATGCTTCTTTTCATGTATTCTGTTTGCTTTGGCAGTGTGTATAGTATACCTTCCAGGATAGAATAGGGCTTATTACGATCGAATTCCCTTCAGGGAAGAAATTATTTCATTATTATCTTTTGGAGGGCTAGGCCATAGCTCTATAAGTTTTTCCTAGCTTCTTTGCTTTACCACATCCCTCTTTTTTAATATAGTCTTTTCCATTACTGCTTAAAAAAACACTAATAATAATTTGGTTCAATGTTCTTGCAAAATGCCCACATTCATAATCCTCACAAGCCTAAATAAAGGAGAAGACGAACATACCAGTTTTATGGCCACTTCCTAGTTTGTCTGAATATTTACTTCTGAGAATAACCCACATATTAAATCATCAATCAAATATTTCTCAGGCATCAAAGAAAAAGCATGCACAAATTCTTATAATTCAAAAACTGATCTCCAAGAACAACAAAAAGAATAAAATTGTTATCACAGACGAATAGAAGCATACCATTTGACTCCTAATACAGAAGGAATACGTAAGCATGAAATTATAACTAGCAATATGTAGACCAAGAATAGGCTAGGCTGTTAACAACCATCATAAAAACTTTTGGCCATGATTAAACACAAACTAGCCAATACATTCACCATTTCCTAGACTCTAAGGCTCATGTGTCATAACAGCGCAAGATGCTGATATTATATTATTCAAATACAACTTGTTTCAAATTTTTCTGAATGAAATTTTAAGTTTTGATTGTCAACAAACGAGCTCGCTGATAGATATCACCATTAAAATCCAAATCTCAATTATGACATCCTTATATTGCCACCCAAAAACAGAAACAATTTAACAATGATATAATCTCCATTGACTTGTTAATAAATAGGTTTACAAGAACAGGTGGTATAGGACAGTGAGATTGGGTACAAAATTTCAGGCAATCTTTTTTATTGTAAAAGAAATTATCTAAAATAGAAGTACCTTATCATGGTCCTCGGAAGCCTGCGCATATGCAATAAGAATATTTTTGCATGAACATTTAATTGTAACATATATTACCCTAATTGTAAAGACCAATAAAATTTATGGGTGATATTGACAGTTGGGATCCCCTGTATTCTATGGGGTCTTATACAAAAATAGGGCACCATGTAAATTACATATTGATCGCACCTTTTATATATCATATAAAACCTTATCATACTATTTCCAATGACCTATTAAAATTTTCTTTGCAAGGAAATATGGTATACAATGACATAGAGAACAAAGTTTCAGGAAATGTTTTCACTGCAAATAAATGAACTTTCTCTGAAAAGCATGCCAAACTCGTGCACATTCAAAATCTCTCTAAAATACATGCCAAACTCGCGGACAGTTCATGTTGTACCTTATCATGTTCCTTGAAAGCCTACATGCATGCAACAAAATAATTTTATCTTAACATTTGGCTGTGATTAATACTACCCTAATTATAAAGATAAATAAAATCTCAATGGGATATATTGACAGTTGATTGCCATGAACTCTACAGCTTCTCAACCAAAATATGTCGCTGTGTAAATAATAGATAAATGGTGCTTCTGATCTCCCTCACAAACCTTTGGCATATTTTGTAAGAGTCAGATTGTCAAACTAGGGTGTCCAAACAAAAAAGAAATGATTTTTGAAGATGGTTATCATATCCTTTTCCTTTGTATAAATTCAGATTTATTGTGTAAAAATTGACAATTTAAGGTTTTGATTCTGCTGGGACTTAACTTTTCCTACCTTATCACCTATAGTTCCCTATCTAGTTCCATGGATGTAGATAAGTGAAATGAGCACAAGATGGTGTTCCAAATTCTACCATGTATTCATTCACTAGGATGAAAAGTAAATCCCCTAGAAGTGGATCCTATAAGATTTCCCATGACCTTTTCAATTTTCTGGTCTCTTTCTTCGTATGCAATCATTATCTACTTGCACCAAAGTTTTATGAATTTAAGTTAGAGGAAAATAATAAAAGAAAAGCATGTTTTAGGCGCACATTGCAACATTCCAGCCCCTGTTAATGTGGATTTCACTAGCAGTGAAGCTCAAGATATTTCTATGGCGATGCCAAGGATTGGTCAATTTGATTAAAGAAATTTGCATTCATTTATATGAGCCCTATTACATATATTTATCAGCACCCATCTATACTTACAAGGATTGGTTTAACAGAGGTGCAGAGGCAGAGATAAATTTATTGAAGAAACCTATATCTATTAATAAATCGCCATGAATGATAGATTTATCAAAATTTTGGAGGCACCCACAAACAATTATTCATCCACTATCAATACAACGCAAAGAATGAACAAATGATTTCATACGTACCCACCGATATAGATTTCTTCGAATGAACCGCTGCAAAGTTTGCACCCCAATCTGTACTTATCTCCCACCGGTGGCTCCATTGAGATCCGGAAAAGAATCTGCTTTGAAGAAATCGTAATTCCCGTGGCACCTAATGTCCTATTTTCTATGTTGTTGCCAATATGTTTTTGCTATTTTTTTGGGCTTTGTTATCCCATCCTGGTGTGATCCCCACAAAAGAAATGGATTCAGATTCATCCCATTTGATAGATGATGCCCGCGGGCTCAACATTCTACATTCTTCTCATGAGTCAAATACGGACTTGACAACATTCGTGTATAAATCCCAAGCACCTCTAAGAAAGCGGAGGTGTTTGTTTAGGGCCTTCAATTTTGAAAAGAATGAAGGGAGAAAAAAAAACAAACAAAAAATTGGGAGGGAAAAAAACGCCGGCCTCCAAGTGTCCCATGAATATATAAACATATCCATATATAGATCGATTGGATTTTAGGGTGGAAATGGTTGGGCATTCTTGGAAAAAAAAATTCCCTTTCGCATTCTTCTTTCTATTAACAAAATTGAATTTTGGGATGAAGTAAAAACTTCTGCGAATGTTAAATTAATGTAAACATTTTAATTTATTAAATTATATAAATTTATTTAGGGAAGTTTTGGTGGGCAAGGAAACTTTTATTATTGTAAAGTTATAATATTTGAAATTTAATATTTTGTTTTATTTTATTTTTTTAACTTTTAAAAATAAAGGAAAAATTTATAATTTAAAGATAAAAATAATAAAATATTAATATAAGAGATAAATTAATTTTAAGTTGGTTTTGATTTTATTAATTAAGTTTTGATTTATAAATGACTTTTATCTTAATGTTTTAAATAAAAGATTGAGGGTAAATGTCGGGAGGAAGCGATGGTATCAGAAACCTTATTGCATGTGGGAGGGTGTTGATGGTGGTTGTGACTGAGGTTTTCTAGTGGTTTGCTCGAGGCTTTTATCTCCCAGTAACGTAGTTGGGTGCTTTATCTCTTTTTTGGTGTCCATAGGTGTGGTAGGATTTATCCAATTTTTTTGATGCCCTTGTTTTTATAGGGTGTTTATCTCGTGATTGTCAGGATTTTCTTGAGGTGCTTTACCTAGGGTTTTTACTATGCTCGAGGTTTATCTCGCCTCTTGTTTCCCTTTTTGGAGTTTGTCGTGACTTTGTCAAGGGAAGTAGGGGCTTATGGCTTATGTGGAAGATGTGGGTTATGATACGGTGAGCCCCATATGGGATTCCATATTTGTCTCTAGTGATGTTGTGGTTTCTAGTGGGGGAAACATTTAGATTTCTCAAGTTGTGGTTTTGGGTTTGAACCCCTTGATTGGGTTATCTTGGAACCTTAGTCACACTGTCTCTAGGCAGTCCATATTGCTATCACTTGTATTTCCATTATGTCACTAATGACATGTGTTGGGTTCCTTCTTCATCAATGTATACTCATACTCCATCGGTTAGTGCCATTTCTCAAACCTTCCCTATTTTTCAAATGAGGGTTTTCTTGATTTGTCCAGGTTGATTCCTAGGTTTAATGATAGAGGGTTCTTATATAATAGATCGAGTGGTGTCTCTTCCACTTTCTTTATGCCCCAATAGGTGAACAGTTCTGGTTGTGTCAAGGGTTTTGTGTTGGGTGCATTAAACATTTCAATGGATTGCATGGACGGGGGGGGTTGCCTATGACTTCCATTAATTAGTCTACTCTTGCAGTGAATCCACTAATTGGTCCTAGTTTGGATGCTTTTATCCATAGGATTTCAGGTGAAGAGATACAGGTCGATGGGGCTGTAAGTCTACCATCTACTATCAAAAAGAAGCTCTGGGCCATGAAAGGGGGTCTAAATTTTTTCCATATAGTCTATGTGTGGGAGGATGAGGTGCAAATGGAAGATGTTGCGGTCCTCGCTGAGTTTTCCTTATGGTTCATGCTAGTGGGCAGAAATTTGACCTGGGTACAATTATAGAATGGTGAGACAAATGCATCTCACCTGTGGTCTCTTAGGTCCTTGATGTTTTTATTCTGTCTATGGGATGGATACAATTGCCCTTTAAGTCAAAGGAGGATGTGGGAAAGGTTTCTAAGGAGGTGTGCTCTATTGACTCCACACTAGTGATATTTAAATTATGGATGCCTCTCCTTAATGCTCGTAAGGGGAGGATCGATGACATTCTAGTGTGGGTGTGTTTCCTGGGTCTTCCTTCAAATATGGGGAATTCTCAAAGTTTCACAAAATTGGGAAATTCTTTGGGGCACTTTCTAGATGCAAACTACTTTTTTATGATGACTCGGGACACGTTTGTTGCTCAGGTCCTAGTCTTTCTTGACTTACATAAAAGGTTACATGCTATTATGGACATTGGTAAAGGGGTGCCTTGACTTCAAGATTTGGACTATGAAGAATTACCCTTTAATTGTGGAAGGTGTAATAACATTGGTCATCTTGTGGACTCATGTAATTTATCATTGAAAGGTTTATCAAATGAGGGTCAATCCTCTAAAAAGTAGCAGACAGAGGAGATCAGCTTGAGGGCTTCTTGTATTAATCCTTCTTTGGTTAGTGGTTGGGCTCAGGAAACGATGACTAATGTTTTTACGATTTTGAGTTTGGTGTTGGTCTCTAATTTGGAACTTGTATCAGTGGTTTATCCATCATTGGTCGTAGCTTAGGATGATCCTTGTTTGGTGCACTCTTTGAATCCTAGTAATTTTGTTCCCCTTTCTTTGCAAAATCTACACATTAGCTCTTGTTTGCACTCTTTGAGTTATGGTCCTACTTTAAGTTTTGGGTTGGTTTCTGAAACAAAATATATCTTTGTGATCATGCCACCTTTAAAATATTCCCCCTTCGTTATGCCCTTTGGGTCTCTGGGATATTCCTCTCCATAAGCCTATGTGTTATCGAGTAGCTCTATGGAGTCGAGAAAGGGTGACATTTTATAGAACCTGTGATCTTGGCTTGTGGTTTCAGGTTTGGGGGGTCCTCTTGGTGGCTTGCATCTCATTTATTTGTCAAAGTCATCATGTAAAGGGCATGGGAGGAAATGACATATTTCCTTAGCAAAGTAAAAGGCTTGTGTTGAAGTGGCATTAGGTCGCCAAACATCGTTGGATGGGACACTTAGAGCAATGAAGGCCCTTCAAGGGTTCCCTTATGAAAATTATTTCCTTAAATTATCGAGGGTTGGCCAATATGCCCAAAAAATTCGCAATAAAGCAGATTTTCTCTTTGGATTTCCCTGGTGTGATGTTTTTACAGGAAACCTTGGGCTTTGGGGATGGTGTGGTTCACCTATTAGAGTCCTTATTGCCTTCTTATAACTTTATTTCTATCTATGTTCGATGTTGATCAGGGATTCTTGCTTTGGGGTGGAATAGTTCGAAGATCCGATAAAAAAATATATGGATAATTCAATCTAGTTTGGGGATTGTGGGCTACTCATCAAAACTGGATCAAGTTTTCACTTTTGTCAATATATATGGATTGCATGATGATTGAGTTTCCTTCTATGACTCAATATTTGGGAAATCCCTATTGAGATCTACTAGCCTTCTTCTGGGTGCGGAATTAAACTTCTCATTGGGGGATTCAGAGTCATGGGGCACATGGGCGAGGCGGGATGCACTATATGACTATTTTTCTCACAAATTAAACACTTGTATGTTGATTGATATTACCCCTGTTCAGTTGAAACCTACATGGAATAATCATAAGGTGGTGGAGGATCATGTAGCCAAGAGGCTCAACCAATTTTTGGTGGCTAAAGGTTTTATGCATACTTTCCCACTTATTCAGCAATGGATGGGGATGAGGAGCACTTTTGATCATTGTCCTATTTATTTGGAGTTCAAAGGGTTTGTCTGCAAACTGGTCAACCCTATTAAGATGAATACCCTATTATGGATGCTTCGACATGTACATACATGTATTGTAACATTGAAATGAACATAATGAAAAATCAATCTGGTAGTGATGGTTTTTGGATCTAGGGGAAAATATCTAGGTATATTTGTTTTATGTGTTATACTCTCACCATTGTTTATTTTCTGTTTTTCGAATTCGTATGCAGGTAATTTTTATACAGGGTTAAAACCTACAGGTTCTCTAGAGTTTTTGTGACCAACAACCACATGATTTCAGAGCTCCTTCCACCAAAGGTTCTTCCAATAAGAATTAAACTAAAGTTCCAATGGCCTTTCCCTCTGAAATACTTGATAACACTTGAGTGCTTGGCCCTGGTCTGAGTCATTGGTGCTTTTAGGTCTTTGTAACCAAATGCCAACATATATCGAAGCCCCTCTCATCAAAAGTTTGTCAAATGCTAATTAAAACAATATTATGATGGCCTCTTCCTCCGAAACGCATACGTCTGAAGTGACATCATGTTGACTTCCTCATCTCCATGTGACGCCTCTTGGGTAGCAACACATGTCACCTAGATTTGTCCCTCTAGGCCCTTCAAAATGCTGAAATTGCCTACCACGTGTCCTTATCCCGCCACGTCTAGTGGAAATTAATAATCATCGTCATCATCATTATCATTTATAGCTTCATTCTTATAGGATTATTAGAAATACCTTCTGAAAATTTTGGTCATAAATCTTTATTATCCAATTCTAATGAAAATATTTATTTATTGTAATTTATTTTTCTGGTTAAAAAAAAAAAAAAAACTGATCTTTATATTCCTTTATTTATTTTTAGAAATTATGGTCAAAACAGTTATTCATATATTGATTCTTAAACTGTGCTCTCATTCTTTTATTTATTTATTCTTAAATTATGGTTAAAAGCCATTTTTTCTTTAAATTATGGTCATGAGCTCTTAATTTTAAATATTTTCCTTCAAATTTGATACAGGTTCATATTAATACTCTTAATCATTTCCTCCTTAAAATTACTCATATTAATACTCTTAATCATTTCCTTAATCATATTAATACTCTTAATCATTTACTTAGGTATTTCTTCATTTTAACATTCATTTAGTTAATTCATTTTTTATAATCAACACAACACTATTTTCTCTTCTATTTTACTCCTTAATGATTAGTGGTGAGACCACTATAAACATAGGACATATTGAATCCGCATACAACATGTATGTATAAGCATATCAACAAAATTAAGTGATTTTCAATATCGAATTATTGCATGATTTTCTATATTATTTATGCATTTTCATTCTTTTAAATAAATTTAATATTAAAATTAATATTGTTTTACTTACAATAAAAAGGCCATGAAACCTTGGAGCACCTCCCCTCATTTTATGGATACTAAACCATATAAATCTAGGTAAATCGTGAAGTGTGATTACAGGGGTCGACACTAGATAATTAAAGACAACCAAACCTATGACCAACAATAACTTAAAAAAATATAAAAAAGCTCCATATCTAACTGTTGATCACTTAAGTTAACTCTAGAGAATAAACAAATTTTATATTTATTATCATATTTTTCAAAACTAAAATGTACATTTTTTAAAAATTTGATATTAATGATATTTAAATTATCTCTTACAATAATTTTTTATTTAGCATAATTTACGATTTGGCAACTCTTCCTTTATTTATTAACGTAATTATACCCTGTCGAACAAAAACAAATATCTCTTAAATTAATTTATGATGCTAATTATTACAAATTGATTTTCATTTTCTTCAAAAATAAAAATGTTATAATATATTTTTAATATATTGTATTTCTATTTAAATATAATAGTAACTTTCAATTTACAAAATTTCAATAATAAATTATCTTTAACTATTATATATCATAATGATTATACATTTATATTCATCAAACTATTATTTTTTAAAATTACATATATAATTTGTATGTGGGTTTTAATAGTTAGGCTCTTGAGATGTTCATGGCTCACCTGGTTCTTCTACCGACATATCCAATCTGGGTTGTATATGCAATTTTGTGGTTCTGGCCGAAATCTATTAAGGTCTCTGCATGTGATTGGTTTAATTTCTCTCTCCTTCTTCAACATTTCTGGATATTGTATGACCTATGCCTACGATAAGTTCTTCTCTCTTAGGGCCCTCACAGGTAACCAACATTGATTTTGGGTTTTGTTTAAGATGCGCCTCTTAACAATGTTTATCTTGATAGGTGCTCCGACAGAGGGCATTTCCTAGCCACTCCTGGGTCTTGGACATCGGCTCGCTTGGGGTTGCTTGTTTGTCTTTCAGTTAAGTGTTTATAGGTTGATAGTTGGGTATTTTCAAGTAAACCGCATCACTCGTGCAATAGCTGGAAAAAGCAGAGCCACCCATGGCTCCAATGGTCGTGGGAAACAGGTGAAATCAGAACCTTATAATTCAGGTTCCTCCTCTAGTAAACTCGGTGGACAGAAGCTTGCCTCTTGGATAATTAAGGACATAGTGAGGGAATACCATGTAGGCTCGACCCTAGTACGCCAACTTATAGCTCAATGGGAAGCTATGCTTAGTGAGAAAGCAAGTATTCTCGATCCAAATTTGGAAGAATGACAGGATTTGGTTCCATACCGAGGCCACTCCTAGGGTCGCACCTCCCAATACAAGTAGACACTACACTTGTACTAGATGATGAAAAGCCTCTTGATGAAAGCATTGGAACATATCCCCTTAGGATCAGTCACGTAGGCCGTGGAAATCTCGGATTACAGTCAAGATTTTCAGTAGTTAAAATTTCAGCTACAACAACAAAGTGACCGTCTCAGTTGCATTGAGAGGCACATCCCTTGCATACCGCAATCTGAACTCCCCAGATTGACTACTAAAGATCCGGTCCCAGTTGATTCTGTAGAAGATGAATAGTCTGATGGTTCCCCTCTCTTTTAGTTTATAGTAAATGCAACAGTTTTTGTATGTCTAGTATTTCCAGTATGTTTATAATTATCTATATGTTAGGAAGTTCAAAGACAATCAGACAATGATAACCTAGATAGATAGACTGATTTTATACTATTTTTGGATGGATTATCGTGATGTTAGGTGGGCAACAGATTTGGTTTCCATCTGGGCAAGTTGAGGCCACCTAACCATTCTGATGATGGATATATCCTCCCCATTTTTATGAAAATTAATGAAAAAGAAAGGAACTACCAAGCTTATAAAACTAAATAAAAATTATAGACATAATTTACTAATTACACATAAATGATCTCT
>APFE030831053.1:61860-75795 GCA_000404065.3 Pinus taeda
TGGACGAATTCAAGTGCAGAATGTGAGTCATAGAGCTCTTTCAGCTTTTGTAAAGCTTCAAAGGCAGTTGAATATGATGAAATGTGGCAACTCACCTCCTTATTTACAGATGCTGCGATTAATGCATACGCTTTGCTGTTCTTGTTTTCCCAGATGGCGAGCTCTTTGTCTGATGTAGGCTTTTCTGGGTCACTGTCTCCTTTTCCGACACACACTCCTTTCCACAGCTCATTGAAAATGAGGGTGTGTTGTACCATCCGGGACCAGTCAGGATAGTTCTCCTTGCCAGTGAGAACTATTCCTATCATAGAGATGATTGAATGCATTTTGTAAAAAAAAATTACTTCTGTTGATAGAGAAATAATATATATGTTATACCTTCCACTTCTCAAGCATATAACATATTGCCATAAAATTAATAAAATTTCATTCCACGCTCACCCCACCAATGAAACAGCAGCATTTGAAAATCTATTTGACATCATTCACCATACAATAATTTCACACCTCTGTATATTGACCAGTGCAATATGTAAACAAGAATTATTTCATCTCAGTACCTTTCTCTAAATGTACGCCAGTGGCCAATTGTAAACATTGATATCACATCTGTTGCACTAAAAAACCACTGACCCAACCATACAGCAATATTATTCTTTAACAATTTTGTAATAAATGTATATCTAATTCTCAACAGAACCTTGGAGAACAAGAAAAAAAAAAGAATGGTTTAGGCCCAATCGCCAACTTAAGTTATCATAAACCGAGCACTAAAGTCAATCATTCAACAACTATATTTCCAGAGGCAGCACCCAAACAAAACACCGACAGGGAGAATCCCACAACGACTCACATATGGCTCGATTTGTTCAACATACATTTGAAAATAATAGAACAGCATGCATGTTGTGTCATTCTAATGTCAACCACAGGATCATGCTCACCGCCTTATTCGTAGCCTCATACATTTGTCTCATGCGTTCCAGCCAGCGTTTCAGTGTACATAAATAACCTCTAACGGACCATGTTCCTGGTTCATTTTTCCGACAGGAGATGGTTTTTAAAAACTATCTTAAAAAATCTTGCCTTTCAACGGGATATGAACTTCCAAATAACTTGTAAAATAATTAAAATAAGCCCGAGAGGCTAGCGCCTATAAAATCTGTGCAGAGGCAGTGCACAAAAGAAGAGTTAATGCAGTGGATTTTATGACTACTGTCAGTGCTCAATTTGTTCAATCCACGAAGGTTGATACCTCAAAATGGAAAATGAGGCCGGAGTGGAAGTAACCTCAAAGATGCCCACAACGTCAAAAACAGCGTTCAATACAGCATTTCAAATACAGCACTTCAACATGTACATTTGCAATGAACAGCGTTATAAACAGCGTTCAATACAGCACTTCAAAGACATTCAACAGCGTTATAACTCAGCACTTCAAATACATTCAACAGCGTTAATACATTCAACTCAGCACATGCCATCGTTCATGCAGCGTCAGTTTTAAGAACCTCAAACGTTCAGGCGTTAACCAACGGATGCACAATAGCAGACAGATGCGTTATGGCAAAGTATGGGATAGAGGACTTACAAGGCACACCAAAAAAGGAACCTGGGACCTGCGCTCTGATACCATGTCAGGCCAGGAGTAACTCCAGACTTGGCAGAAAAACTGATTCATTTATTTCATTAGGTAGCTATTGTTATATACATGAATGTGACTGATCAGTTTATCTTCTTGATGAATGTTCACATTCCAGAGGATTAGGTGTCAACAGAAAAATAGTGTTCACAATAAAGGACTTGAAACAATGTTTCCTAGAAAATAATGGCAGTTTTTGGTCTAGCTTTTGCTAAATACTTCAATTCCCATGGAGATCATGACAAGATTCAATTCTTCTAAGTGAATTACTTGTTTGGAGAACCTATCCATTTAACACCATTATCATGGATCCAGGTTGTTTCTCCATGCTTTTAGAGATCCTTTATGAATTTCAATAAATCACCATGTTGAGTTGCTAATAAAAATAATTCCTTCTACTTGTTCCTTTTCCTCATCTCCTATTATGTTTCACAATAAATTCCTTTATTTGGTGCTCATCTAAGACAACATGTAGGTTGTAAGAATAGTACATGACATGTTGGAATGCCCCTTTCAATCCCTTTTCTATTCCTTGGCAAACCCATGCAATCCCCTTTCAATACCTTTGTAAAAGAGATTTAGTTTTATGATTGGTGTAGATATGGTTCCCTTATCTAGTTGATAGTTTCTTTGCATAGATTGGGTGTAGGGCCTTTTATTTATGAGCACCTTTAAGTAAAAATGAATATTTAAATAATGATACATCTTAAGGACATATCTTATCATTACACAACCAATCCTTATTTGTGTAAGGGCTAGTTACTCGAAATTTTTCTCATATTCTTTTCAATTTTTTCATAAACAACACTCTACATTGAATCTAATGGGTTATGTTTGTAATGAGTTGGTAATGACATGCATGATCAAAAGTAATAGTAGAAATTTACCATCTGCTGGAATAATATAATAGATTATGGCATATATATATATATTTATTTATTTATTTATTTATTTATTTATTTATTTGTTTGTTTGTTTGTTTGTTGAGTGTGTTGAGTATGTTGAGTGTGTTGACAATATCAGGTTTAGGAGGAGAATATTAAGTTTTCATGATGTCATTGATGTCAGTATTTCTTCGAGTATTTGTTCTCAATATTTGTTTCCGTGGATGAAATCAGTTTGGGTAGTTTATATTTACAAACATTTTTCCTCTTGTTGCTTTGTTCAAAAGAGCATGAAACGTGTCCAATTAGATAGCCCTTTGTGTATGTCATTTTGTGTAACCCCCAAGGAATGAAGAGAAATTCAACTTTGAAGTTTAACAAGATAAGAATGAGATCAATAGTTCAAGTCCACTATGGGGTCTCAACATGCTTGTCATTTAATGGAGAGAGGGGGGGGGGAGGGGGTGTCTACGATACCACCCACGCAATAAACTCCCAATACATGTGGCAGTAGTTTTGGCATTACAGGGGGGGGACGCTAGTGGTTTTTGGAAACCACCTTTTACCCCACCTTGAGACTCTTACAAGGCACGTCAGTAAATTTTCATGTTAGCTAACATATATCACTATTGTTAGTTAACAATTATGTGTATTAGGCCGAGATGGTTGGGAGAACATTGGGATGATAAAATCGAAGTAAAAATGGAGGAAAACATCAAAAGGGTGAGAAGCCAATAATGCCAAGCACCGAAGAGGTTAATCCCCTAGTCATCACCCATGGTCATAGAGGGGCTAGTAGGCTAGCACCCGTGGACTAAGAGCCTATCGAGCCTATAAACCCATCGGACATTGGGCCATATACCCTATTTCAAAAAAAAATCTAACTGTCTGACAACCCAACAACCCAAGAACTAGACACACATGGAGGGAAAGGTGGAAAAAATGACATGGATACTAGGTGGTAATGTAGGTGATGTGGCATCTTGGGGAGGTGACACATGGCAGGTGAATTCAGCACTTCTTGGTGGCCAAATGTATAGTTGGAAAGTGATGAGTGGCAAGCACACATGTCCAATTGGACATCTGGAAAGTTATCACTGACCGCAATAAGTGACATGTATGCATGAGTAGCAGATGAGATGGCTCGTGGGCCTCACTAGATGACTCAGTTTGAGGATGTTGTAATAGGTAGTTGTGTAGCTAGTGAGCAGTGGTTAGAAGACAAATAATTTTCCATCATCTACAACAAATAGGAAAGTGACAATTATGTTCATCAAAGTTCCTATTTGGAGAAAATTGTAACCATTGAGAAATTGAGCGATGAGTGAAAATCAATGGGTAGTGAGCAATGTTAAATCCATTTTCACCATGATCACCACTAAGGTCACATAGGGCCAAGCATCAAGCACCCAAGATCTTATCATCTTGGAACTTTAGTTTTGGACTCTAGTGCATCAACATTGAATCTCTCCAAACTTCAATATTTTATATCTTCCATGTGGAAGGTATAGCTACGATGATAGGTCACAAGGTGCTGGAAGTTAAGATCCTAAAGGCTAGTCTTGTTGGTCCATTAACCATCGGGCCACATCATAGTGCAAAGAGAAGTGGCATCCCCGATACTCAAGATCCAATAAGAGTCATTACAACTATGGTTCTCACCCCAGTTCACATGCTACCAGACGTTAAAGCACTCAAGGTAGTCATGGCTAGTGTTTTAGGCACCAAAATTATCAAAACAAATTTAGGGTGAAACATGTTGAGATTTGGACCTCTGCATCTATAAAAGGAAATAAAACAACATGAAAGGTAGTAGTCTCATGCACATCAACGAGAGGGAGCTTCAATGGATAAGTAAAGGGCTTATTGTCCTTTGAGTGTAAAATGAAGATTGTTGCGAATAGGTTGATGTGTTGTAGTTCGTGAAGAAAAATGAGAAACGGTTGTGTTGTAGAAATTAAATAGAGCGAAGCTGCAACCAAGTGAAACTAACCAATGTGTGATGAACCCGAGCTAAAATACCATGGGTAAAAAACATGGATTGATACCCATGGTAATAAATGCAGTAAAATTGATCCAAATTTATGGAGGAGCGAAATGAAATACATACATAAACATGAACATAGAGATACATTGAAAACACAAATTTAATTCATTAATAATAAAGTAACGAAAATTGTTATATTCGGAATGGAAATAAACTAGTTCGGGCAACGGTAGCTTATCTCTAAGAAAAGATGTGGTGTCTACATGCCTTCGAAACTATGTTACAATGAGGCTCAAATGCCTATTTATTATTGAGAACAATGGAAAACCCTAAACATCCATAAACCTTACCCTAGGAGGTGAAGCGCCAAAAGTTTGTAGACCCTGTTCGGGTAAATTAGTACATCAACTTCCCAAGGCCAAAACTTTGGAATATGATCTTCATTTGACATGTATGATACCTCGTTAGAAATATCTATCTGAGGAATACAAATTTTGACTACAAAACCGTACCAAATTCATTATCCCATTTTCCAAAACGCCATCGTTTAGGGCCTCAAAACGGCTCCCAAAATTCATGACCCAAAAAACTGCCAAAAATAGTAAATTTTGCTACAATTAAGGAAACTGAAAGAAACAGTGGTGGGGGTCCACGTGGAATAGGCGAGTGACCACCAATATCCACCTCGATTGGTCCTCCCCCCTTAGGAAGCAATGGTCCCCATTGTGTGGAGTGCCTCCATGAGATTGGGAAACTTCTACTAAGATTGGTCCCTAGTGCGCCACTTGCCTTAGTATAGGAGTTGGACAACTTTGACAACCTGATACAATTGGATATTTTGTTGGTAAGTGGTCTTAATCTGTGTTTCCATGATCTGATCACTTGTGGCCTATTCCATGCATTCAGGGTTGAGCTTTATTGGTGTTAGTTGTTCGACAATGTCTCAGGTGTCCAAAAATGGTGGAAAGTATGGTCGAAGGTGGTCCACATTGAACATTGGGTTCAGGCCAAGGAATGGGGGAATGTTGAGATTGAAATCATTGTCTACCATAACCTTGGTGATGGTGTAAGGCCCATATTAGAGTGGATGGAGCTTCTGATGGGCTTCAACAAGGCGTTCTTTCTGGACATGAAACCAAACTTTGTCACCCACCTGAAACTTATGTGGCACCCAATGCTAATCATGATGTTGATTGTACTTGGCATTAGACTTATCCGAGATGTCATGAACCTATTGGTGAATTTGCTAGATGATTTAAATAAACTTGGTTACTTTATTAGACTCGCATTGTACATGTGCAGATTATGCATGTGTAGTTGCGTGAGGCATGGCAACATCTATCAGACAATGGTTGAAATTTCATACCCACTTGAAAGGGATTATGACTAATTGAGCTATGGAGAGCTCTATTATAACTATGTTACACATAGGGAAGGCTCACATCCCAAGTTTGTGGATGCTTGGATTTATACATGTGAAGTATGTGCACTATCGTCATGTTAACGACCTTTATCTAGCCATTAATTCGAGGATGGAATATAGTTGACTTGGTAATATTGGTGTCCAATAATGTCCAGAGGCTTGACCAGAATGCGTTTAGGAACCTACTATCCCGATCTGATATAATGGTGTTAATTCCCTATAATACTAGTGATTACCCCATTAATATTATAGTTGTATCCCTTATTAATATTGTTGTGCCCCTATTGTCCCCATATTGTTATTATTGTGCCCCATAGACTCCCTCTATTATTATTTGTGTGCCTTTATATTATTATTGTTAGGTCGGCTTGGTTATATTGTGACCCCTTAGACTCCTATATATAGAAAGGAGGTTTTGTCATTTGAATCATCAAATAATTGTTCATTTATGTAATGTAAAGGAGGTTTCCCCCTCGAAGAGGCTGAATTCTAAGGCGTTCATCTATATTTTCTATCTTTTTGTGAGCTAGTTTCATAACAAATGGTATGTGGGATTCCAAAATGTACCCACACTAGTTCAAAGAAGAGTTTGGCAGTGTCCTCTACTATGATACTCTTCTTGCAAGTCATCAATATAGCCATCTTAGAAAATATGTCCACGACCATAAATACACAATCATTACCATGCTTGGTAGAAGGGAGGCCAAATAGATAGTCCATGGAGATGGATTCCCAGGGTTGGTTGGGAATAGGTAGAGGAGCCTACATGCCTTGCTTCTTGATGGTTGGCTTGGCGATGGCATAGGCAGTGTAAGATCTTATATATTTTCCAACATCTTGTTGGTGTTTTGGCCACTAAAAATATTTTTGTAGTATACTGCAGTTTTCTCCACACCAAAGTGTCATGTGAACCAACTGTAGTGTGACTCCAAAATCAACTTGGCATGCTCTCTTGAAGGAACACAAAAGTGGCCCAAGTAGCATAATAATGCGTCTTGGAGGTGGAAATCTAGAACTTTCTTACCATCCACTAGCATTTGGTATGTGGTGGTGAACTCTGTATCATTTTTGTACATTTGCAGCCATCCATAGGTCTCATGGCCACAAGAGTTGAGAACAGTAGTCAATGACGCAACTGGGGGCCGACTGAGGTAATCTGTGACATGATTGGTGCTTCCCTTTTTGTATTTAATGTTCAAGTCATGGAATTTTTGCAGATATGTAGACCACTTCTAATGGTGATTGTTATACAACTTTCCTTGTGTCTATATAAACTAAGGAGTTTGGTGATCTGTGTGGATGACTATCTCCTTCCCTAGAATGTAATGTTTCCATTGTCATCAAGCATGAATGATAAAATACATCTCTTTATCGTGGGTGAGGTACTTCGGAATTATACCAGAAAGTGTCTCACTATGATAGGCCAGCAGATGCCCTTGTTGGGTGAGCACTACACCAATAGCATAGTCTGGAGCATCTGTCTCAATTTCAAATGGTTGTTGTACGTCTAGAAATGTGAGTACATGGGAAAAGTGGAGGTGGTGCTTCAGCTCAATGAATTCCTTCTATTGGGATTTAGACCAAGAAAACTTTGCTTTCATTATGCCCTTGGTAACCTAACGCAAAGGCTAGGTGATATGGGATAATCCCAAAACAAACCTTCGATAAAAATTGGCAAGGCCCAAAAATTTTGCGAAGTTCTATTAGAGTGGTCAGGGCTGGCCAAACCCAAATGACTTAGATCTTAGCCAGATCCACATGCACGCCTTTCTCATCTATTATGTAACCTAGATATTGGACCTAACTCATGCCAAAGGTGTGTTTCTCCAAGTTGGCACATATTTTATACTGTCACGGGGTTTGAAGGACCTGTTTAATGTGTTACAATTGATATTCCCAAATCTTGTTGAAGATGAGGATGTTGCCCAGATAAACAACCACGAACGCTTTGGTGAAGGGCCACATTATGTCATCCATCAGCCTCATAAAAGTTGCAGGGGCATTTGTCAACTCGAAAGGCATGACTGACCATTCAAAAATGACTTCCTTGGATTTGAAGGTGCTCTTCCATATATCTATGGTCTCTATTGGAACATGGTGATAGCCAAACTTCAAATCAATCTTGTTGAAATACTTGGCCCCCTTGAGTTGGTCCAGAAGGCCATTAATCTGTGGGATTAGATACCTGTTCCTGATAGTAACTTTGTTTAGTGCCCAATAATCAATGCAGATCCTCTAGGTCCCATCCTTCTATACAAGCATAATGAAGCTCCCACAAGGTGAGGAAATTGGTCAAATATGCCCTTTTTGTTGCAACTCCTGAATCTGTAACTTGATCTCTTCATTTTCTAGAATAGATTAGTGGTATATTAGCCCATTGGGTAGAGGTGCTCCGAGAGTCAAATTGATTGAATGCTTGACATGGCAATGCAAGGGTACCTTTGTGGGTGAGGATAATATGCCCTTATATTCTTCCATGACCTTATCCAACTATTTATGTTGCATGGAGGAACCCTTCTTGGGGGCCATGGATGTGGCCATGATATTCCCCTTACTTAGAGAGGGAATCAGAAAGAAAACAAATTTCATGGTCTGGGAGATGATCTTATTGCATTTCTTAGTAGAGATCAAAGAGATGGTAGTAGGTGGGGCTACCTCTGGTATCCTGTATAACTTATTGCCCAAAGTAATAATAATATGTGAGGCCTAGACTCATACACAACATGTTTCTTCTACAAGTATGGTTGGCCTAATAATATATCACAAACTTCAAGAGGAGCAATGTGACATAGTACCTCATCCATGAAGGGTTTGATGTTGTAGGGAAGGCGACACTTTTGGTTGACACAAAGATCTCGTCCTTAGTAGAGCCGCCCGATGTTGTATAGTGGCAGGTGTGGTTTGGTCAACTGGTCCAACTGCTTAACAAATTCTGTTGATATGAGGTTCTTTTGGCTCCCGCTATAAAATAAATAAATAAATAAATTGAACGATAATGGTAACCCCTTCACCCACATATGTGAGTGGAAGAGACATTCTGCTTCCTTTGGGTCTTCGAGCTCAATTTTCTGGACCTTGGTGGTGGAAAAGGTGGTGTTGGGATCTGCATCAACAATTTTCTTCCCTTTTTCATTCCCTTGTTGGTGTCTGACTCAGAGACGCAACATGCACATGACTTTGAAGCCTTTAGCTCGGCCACTAGTGACTGCTTGGCACAACATTCACTTGTTTTGTGAGTGGGACTCTTATGGAACTCACACGACTTCCCTCTGTCCTTCTTTATCTTTGTGGTGTTATTATTTGCTTGCGAATTCGATGGGTTTTCCTGGGTTACCCCACCTTGGCTTTGTCCTTTGTTCTATGGTTTATGGTTGTCTTTTCCTTGTTTGATATTCACATATCCAAAGTCTCGCTTATTCTGCTTAAATTTTTGCTCAATCTTGATAGTGTATCGGTATGCAATGACAAGCGAGAAAATGTCCAGTAACTCCACCTCGTCCTAGATGTATTCATGTAGACAGCCACAGTACTTAAGTACCAAATGCTGCTAAGAATCCTTGATACCCAACTTCATGGGAAGGGTATGAAAAATATTTGTGAACTCTGACACGTCTTGGTCCCTTCCTTACCATAATGTGGTCCATTTTATGTACTTATCTTCATAGCTCCCAATAGGGTAATATTGTTCCTTGACGGCTTCTCAAGAGGAATTCCAAGTGGGTGTAGCTGAAAATAGTGAAGGTTCCCTCTCGTCCTTCTACTCATAGTAGGATTCCCACCAATCCTTGACATGGGTGGCAGCTTTGAGGAGCATAAAAGAAATATTTTCCCTATCAGAAAACTCTTGAACCGAAAAATATCCTTCCAACAAATTTAACCATTTATTTATGTCATTTGTGTCTATTTGACCTTCAAATATAGGGATGTCATAGTTAACTTGTACCTTGAAGGGGTGGCACCTCTGAAATGACTATTGGATTAAGATATGTCATCTGTTGGCATCTGCCGAAGGATCTAGGAAAAGTTTTCCATCACCTCGTTCCTTTGTTGTTGAGGGGTTCTTCAAGCAACATTTTGATAGGATATTATGCTCCCTCATATTTCTTTTCTTCCCCCATGAGCGGTCGTCAATTTAAGCGGAGACTTTCTTGCAAGGGTTCAACCAATTCAAGTCCTAACTCCTTATACCCCAACCTCACTAGGAACATGCACCAAAAAACAAAGTAACAGAAGATCGCTCTGATACCACTGATCCATATTTATGTAGGAAATAAATGAAATACAAACATAATAGATACATATAGCTATAGAGAAAATAGAACTTTAATTCATTAATAACAAAGTATTGATAATTGTTACATGCAGAATGGAAATAAACTAGTTCGGATGATGATAGTTTATCTCTGAGAAGAGATGTGGCAACTACATGTCTTATGAATTGTGTTATAATGAGGCTCGAAGGCCTATTTATTATTGAGAACAATTTAAAACCCTAAAACATCCAAAAACCTAACCCTAGGAGGTGAAGAGCCAAAATTTTGTGGGCCCCTTTAGGGTAATTTGGTACATCAACTTCCTGGGGTCATAACTTTTGCATACAATATTTGTTTGATGTGTGCGATACATATTTAGAAATATTTATCTGAGTACTACAACTTTCAACTACAAAACCATGCTGCATAATTTTTGTTTTCCCATTTTCCAAAAAGACACTGTTTAGGGCCTCAAAATGGCTTTGGATTTGCAAGACCTAAAAAATAGTAAACTATGCTACAATTAAGGAAACTGGAAAAAGTGATGGGGGTCCAAGTGGAATTGGTGGGTGGCCACCAATATCCACCTGGGTCAAAAATTATAAATTCAAATCAACGAGCAAGAGCTCGAAGCACATGTACATACACATCTATTCAAATTAAGAAAACATAGAGCAATGCGCTGAAGGAGTGGCCGAGAATTTGTGTGCCACCTGTTACAAATGTAAGTGCCAAGTCTATAATTAGAGTTGTGCAGAGATTGATATATCGGATTGGTTGAAAACTTGAAGTCGTTATTTAAAAAATAGTGCAAATTTGAATTGTTGTTTAAAAATAAAATTGTTGTAAGAGTAATGTCTAATTATGGAGTTATGGATATGAATTTAAAAATGAATGAAAGAGGCCTTTGAGTGGCTACAACAGGTTGGTTCCTGCAAAAAATGGGAATTGGTGCTTCCAACAAGTGGGTGCTTGCAAAGAAAAGGGCATTGGGACCTCCTGCAAGTTGGTGCCTAAAAGTTTTGATGTAAATTGAAGTTGGTGCTTGCATTTACATTACAATCAAAAGAATATTTGTTGTTTTCTCCTATATGGGTTTCCATGTAAATATCTTATGTTGAAGATTTATGTGATTGATGCACTATTGTATTATTGAATGTGTTTAATTAGCTAAATTTTAGTTAAAATTTATAAAATATTGATTCAATACCCTCTTAGTATTTCTTGGGTTTCCAACAATTGGTATCATAGCCAAGTTCCTTCAATAAAAATATAACGACTAGAAGGTAGATCTAGATCATAAACATGGCCAACCAGGATTGAAATTTCACTAATAGAGCTCCTATGTTCACTAGAACATATTATGCATTTTGGAAGGGAAGAATGAGGACTTACCTAATGTCACTTGGTGCAGATGTTTGGGATGTAGTGTTGGATGGCTATGAAAAACCATCTCCATTGATTAACAAAGATGACAAGCTTGATTTTTCCTATAATGTTAAACAACGAGTGCAATCATAAGTGGATTATCTGAATTTGAACTTGTCAAAGTCATGCATTATGAAACAGCTAAGGAGATATGGGATAAAACAATGTTGTCAACATAACGAGAACTGTGACCGCAAAACAAGAACTCTAGCCCAACAAACTCCTATTTTGGTGTAAAAAACACGATAAAACACCCCTAACATAAAAATAAAAATGGTGATATTGCGTCACCCCTTTTTCTAGGGTTAAATTTCTAAGATTTTTCAAGCATGGGACCCAAAACCAAAATCATGATTCTAAAAATGTTAAATTCCAACATATTTCAATCATTGAATTAAAAAACAAATATCATCATATGAATAAGCTTAAAATTTCAATATTTTTAACCATGGCATTAAAAATCGGATATTGGGACTATAAAAAACCTTAAAAATCAACACCCAAATTAGACATATGTTCTACTTAGAAAATTATTTTTTTAAGATTTAAATTATGACTGATATGAAATCTTAGCCTAAGACAAGTGGAACCCATTCTCAACAGGGTATTAAAATGGTGACATATTTTAACGATGTTCTAGAATTTTCTCTAGCATAAACAAATTAATGAAAAAATGGTGTTACCCTAATAAGGGTGTCGAATCAAGTGGCATTGGGAAGTGTGGGGAGAGATATCCACCGCATAATCCCAACATGATATGAGACAAACGAATCTTGGCAAGTGGCATACATGCGAGAGTCCTCAAGACACCATTCCAAAATGTATTTTGGTTCGTTGGCATTAAAAACATTCTTAACAGTTGCATATAGGAAACTTTGTGTGGAATCCTAAGTGATGACGACTGGGTACTAGGCGAAATTTAAGTGCTTCGATTGTAGCTTGGAGTATTTCAGATTTCCTCTCAAAATTGATCCCCTTGTTGTAGAGCTCCATTCTAAGCAGGAATATTAAGTAGAAAACCTCCTTGGTTTTGGGTGGTGAGTTCATTGGCACATCTGAGAAGCAGCATGGCGGTTTCCGTTGGGTGGTGAGAGATAGTGGTAACACTAGTGAGTGAGCGTTGTTTGTGGTGGTATTATGGATAATTTTCACTCGCCTTAAACTATCTAAATTTTGTTTTATTCCCTTTTCAAATACTTGGTATTTGTGGTTTTTCTAGTCAAAATAATGTGGGGTTTTATATCATAGTCTTGTTGTGGAGTGGTGTTTTGTGTTATTGTATGGGCGCCAAGGCAATGTAGTGGTCGTGTGATGCAAAGGGTGGTCTTCGACGTGTTCTTGTGGCATGAACGTGTCCGTTTCATTGGACTTAAGGACTCGTTTAGTCAGTCCCCTCTCTTCTCTCTTGTGGGGTTCATCAAAGGTTTCTATGTGGCAAAGCCAAAAGAGACTCAATTTTTTTAGTCACACATCTGAAATCTGACCATGACTCCCTAACAATGGTGTATTGAATCCTAGTTCGTCTCCCTAGATAGAGGTGGATAATGACGGAATATCACCCAATTTTTTGTTCTAACTCTAGTCTTGGTCCATCTTATTTGGACACTAATTGCATTAAGGAAGAGTCCACGAAGAACCACATAGACCTTGGTGGTCAAGATAGTAGGAATTGTTCTTTGTTCAAGATGATGGGAGGGATGAATATGCGCCATGTCCAACATCACCAAATGGCTGAAGAGCAAGGCCTTGGAGAGACTCTGGATCAACAACCCTCCATATCCTGATGACTTGGTCCTCATTCTCCGTCAGCTGCATACTTCTATTGTCCAACTGGAGTAGGTTCACCAAGATGATCACAATGATATCTTGGACTTCATGGAACACCTGTAGTGGAATCTGTGGGAAACTCATGATAGATTGGTTGGATTGTGGAGAGGACAAAGGCAATTCCAGGACCAATTGGACCAGCTGGAAACCCAAATTGCTCATATGGAAGGTCATGTCCATTGTGATTTTAAATCCCACCTCCTCCAGGTTCAACCCTAGATCACCCAATTGCAGTAAATTCATAAGAAAACTGATGTGCTGTGGTTGTTTTCATGTATTGTTTGTTTTTTAGAAATGGGTATTGGGTAGTGTAAGCAAATCATTGTCTCTTTGGCAGTTTATTTTGTACTTAGGTATTGCCCCTGTTGGCCAGTAAATCTAGTAAGAGTGAGGCCAACATCTTTTTTTATAAAATGTTCCACAGATGTAATCCTCTAAAGTAATAGAAAAATCCTTGATTTATAAAAAAAATATAAAAAAAATCATTTTTT
>APFE030831062.1:17934-44428 GCA_000404065.3 Pinus taeda
CAGTCCCTCCATGTGTCTGTGTGGGCCCCATTTCTGCGTCCCCCTTTGGCCCCCTTGGTTCCCCCTTAAGTCACAATGTTGTGCTACCTAGGAAGTGACTTTTTATTCTAATGTGAGTTATGTTCCCCCTTCCTCACTTTTTATTTACAAATAACTATAGAAGGAAAAAATCGAACAAAATCGAATATTCCAATTAGCCATAGCTAATTATGAATATTACATAACACATGGCGTGAGTCTGAAGCAACTCTTCATTTTCTGGTTCGGCTTGGTACTTTTATGAAATGTCATTGCCTATGGAATGAAATAAAGAGATTCAACAACCAATACCATCAGAGGGAGGAAGTGGTTAGCATTAGAATCAGGGATTTGTACAGATGTGGAGAAAAGAGGATGAGGGTGTGGAGAAAAGGAATATGTGTGGGAGAAATTTTATTCAACACACATGATGACTTCATATACTTTTTGTTTCTCACAACTATTTTTACAATTGAATATTTTTTCAAAAAAAATATCACTCTTTTGTTGTTACAGTTTTAAGGACTCAGCTATTACTTTTGATTTACAAATAGTGGGTTTTGAGCTTTGAATTCATCGATTTATTAGTGTTATTTTAGTTGTATAGGGAAATATGGGGAGAATAAATGTGATCAAATAATTGATTTGATTGGTTATGGGGATGGGCATTAACATGAATATGCCGAGAAATCTAAGATAAATGGATGCTAAGAGCGAGAATGATTAATTTATTGAAAGTTTTCTGGTTTCATATAATGTAGCAAGGAATGAAGTAGGTGTAGTTAGCATCACTCAAAGAATTCATGAAATGAAATGAGGATCATTTATGTAAATCTAAGTCTCCTTCGCTCCATGTCATACCATCTAATAACATATATAGTTGACACCCTCATTTTCCTAAATGGTTTATTCACTTAACCCACATGCCAATTGGTCTCTTGTTGGAAATTGTAATTACTCCCACATGTAAGACTTGGCTAAATTTGGAGAGTCGGTTAACTTAGTCAAGTCGAGAGAGTTCAAGTTAAGTCATGTTTTGGAAAAAGTCAAATTTAGAGTGTGTGTGCATGTGAATTTATTTTTAGTGACTCGTTAGCTGAAAAGCATAAATACTCCATGTTGGGTTCATTGTAATCAAGTCAAGTTGAATCAAGTGTATGTGTAAGCCAAGAGCTGCAACTCTATAGATAGTTGTATGTGAAAATCAATTTTGGTTAATCAATAGAAGAGTTGCAGTTCATGTTATTGTGTCTAAATTTTGTGTTATTTTGTGTCTTCTCTCTTTTTCCTTTCCTCCTTTGCTAGATCTATGGATCATGTGACGTTATTTTGAGTGAGTTGCTAGCTGAAAAGCATAAATGCCCAATGTTGGGTTCATTATAATCAACTCAAGTCAAATCAAGTGTATGTGAAATCCAAGAGCCGCAACTCTATAGATAGTTTTATGTGAAAATCAAGTTTATTTGATTTATATAAGAGTTGCATCTCATGTTATTGTGTGTGAATTTTGTGGTATTTTGAATTCACTCAAATTGACTCACCTAAATGACTCTCTAATTTTAGATAACTCTCAATGCGAGAGTAATTGGATATCTTTAACACTACCCCTTAATTATGATTGATAAACTAAGACATAACTCATGACAACTCAAACAAGCCTATTGGTCTAAGTCTCAGCTAGGCTTACAACACCCAAGATTCATCTATGAAACTCAAATACATCTTTTGCTAATGGCATAATAAATATATAAGCCAATTGATCACTTGATTTACAAAGCCTCAAGTGGACTTCTCCATTGCCCACAAGTTATCTAATAAAATGATATCGTGTATCAATACACTTGCTCTTTTGATGAAACACACTATTCTTGGATAGTGCAATGGCTGAGGTGTTGTCACAATATATTGTTGTTGATCCTTGTTGTTTTTGCTTGATTCCATCGAATACTCTTCTTAACCAGAAAGCTTGACATGTTGTTGATGTTGCTGCTACATATTTTTATTTTGCCGACGAAAGTGTCACAATAGGCTACTTCTTAGATGCACATGAAATCGCACCTGAACCAAGATGGAACAAATAACCAAAAGTGATCTTCCTATCATCCAAACTTCCTGCAAAATCACTATCTATATATTCAATCAAATCCTTCTTATATTTGCTTGCATAAATTCTGCCAAAATATGTTGTTCTTGCTATGTATCTTAAGATTATTTTTCTTGCTCTCCGATGTGAGTCTTTTGGAGTTTCCATAAATCTAGAAATCAAACTAACTCCTTAAAAAATATATGGTCTGGTAACTGAGATACATGAGGCTTCCAACCGATATTTTGAGTAAAGTTGGAATTACATCTAATCCTTCATCATCCTTACTTAACTTGGTACTCGTTGCAACTGGTGTAGGGGAAGGTTTACAATTTTTCATCCTGAATCTTTTCAGCAAATCTCTAGAATATTTATTTTGAAAGATAAAGATTGATTTTTTAGATTGTTCAACTTTTATGCCAAAAAAGTATCTCATGAGATGAAGATATGCCGTTTCAAATTATTTCTTCGTGGTTGCTTTAAATTCATCTAATTCAAGATCACCAGTATAAATCATGTCATCCACATATAAGCAAACAATCAAAACTTGTCAATGCTCAATTACCTTTGTGTACAAGGTAGACTCAATGTTTCTCCTGTAAAATCCATTATTGATCATGTAACTATCAATTCTTTTATACCAAGCTCTAAGCACTTGCTTGAGTCCATAGAGCGCTTTCTTCAACCTGTAAACCTTATATTCTTTACCTTCAAATTCATAACTTGGAGGCTACTGCACATAGATTTATTTTTTCTAGAATTCCATTCAAGAAGGTTGATTTCACATCCATCTGATATACTTTCCACTTGTTTTGAGCTGTTGTGTCTAAGACTGCTCTTGCAGTATCCAATCTAGCTATCAGAGCAAACGTTTCTCCAAAATCTATTCCCAGTTGCTACAAAAATCCTTTTGCTACAAGTGTTTCTTTAAATCTATCAGTTTCACCTTTCTCATTCAACTTTATTTTATACACCCACTTCAAATCAATGAAGTTTTTATCCTTTGGAAAATCAACCATATCCCATGTATCATTCTTTTCAATTGCTTCAATTTCTTTATCCATGGTTTGCACCCAACTTTCATCCCTGATTTCTTCTTCAGACAATGAAGGATGGGAAGAAAATAATGCAAAATTTGAACTAACATCCAAATCATCATAAATATCTTTCAGACTTCTCATTTTTCTCTTACCATATCTTGATTCATCACTTGATTAATTGTTGGGAGAATTCGAATCTATTGATATGCTTGAAGATCCATGTTGTTTATAAAATCTTGAAGTACTTGATAGCATGACTCTGTTTGGTGTCTTCTCTTGTGATTCTAGATGCCCTTTTTCCGCTACATCATTCTCTTCCATTAGTGATGATCTTTGATTAACCATTTTATCTAGAGTCCCATTCCATGAAGTGGCGCTCTTACATCAACTTTTTTATCTATAGTACCATTCCATGACTTTGTTCCATGAACAAAACATCTTTGTTGATTATGACCTTCTTGGTGACAGGGTTATATAATTTGTAAATTTTTGACTGCTCACTATAACTAGTAAATATGTATTTTTCACTTTTATCCATGGGGACTTAACTGGGGGATCAATATCATACCACGTGGGTTCATATTGGGGGATATTTATTGAGGAAAAAGTGACATAATATATTGGGGGATATATAGGGGGTAAATGGTTTTTATATTGGCAGGTATAAAAAATGGAGCTTAAAGTTAATGAAAAATATAAAGGGGTATAAAAAATGTTAATGAAAAAATGGATACCTACAATATCTATTGGAAGCAGGGGTTTTTAAAATTGGGAAGGTGTATTGGTTTCATATTGGTAGGGGGTTAAATAATGTGATTTTTAGGTGTATTTTCCAACAAGTAATCAAATTAAGGGTATTGTTTAATATGCCATGAATGGACGTGACAGATTAGAGGTTCATTGAGTGAATCCCCTATACTTTTATCATGCAACTACTTCTACCTAATACTCATTAGATAAGTTTATTTCTTTCAACATGCTCCTTGCCATATTCATAATGGTTCTATTCTTTCTCTTTGCTATACCATTATGCTACGACGTGTAGTTGGTTGTAAACTGCCTTCTAATTCCATTTTGTTTGTAGTAACCATGGAATGCATTCAAATCATATTATCCACCACGATATGACCTCAATACCTTGATATGTGATCACTTTGGTTCTCTATTAAGGATTTGAATTCTTTGAACTTTGCAAAAGTCTTAGACTTATGCTTCAGGAAGTAAACGCATGTCTTTCTTCTATAATCATCATTGAAAGTGAGGAAGTAATAACTTCGACCAATCATTTATGTCCTCACAGGTCCACACAAGTTTGTATGAACCAACTCTAGTGGCTACTTTTCTCTGTATGCAACTCCCTTTCTAAAACTTTCACAATGTTTCTTTCCCAAGATGCAACGCTCACAAGTATTAGAATTTTCTTTGATGGGAGGTAATCCTATAACCATTTATTTTTGCTGCAACAATATTAAAATAGAGAAGTGCAAGTGTCCAAATAGAAAGTGTCATAACCAATAATAATTAGAACATACAACTGTAAAAGAACTAACTCGACCAGTATAATTCATGATTAGAGGAAATAGTATGTTCCTTGTCATTTTTACCTTTGTTATCAACTACTTACTTGGAGGCTTGTCATATATAACACACCTTTTTCAATCAAAAATATCTTTGTATCCCTTTTTCATCATTTGCCCAACACTTATCAAATTATGTTTGAGACCGGAGACATAATATACCTCTAAAATTGTTTCCGACTCCAACTGCTTGGTCATAATCTTGACTACTCCTTTTCCATCTACATCCATAGTCTTATTAATGCCTAACTTTACCTCTGTCTTCATAGATTGATCTAGGTTTGCAACCAAATTCTTGTTTCGTTCCACATGGTTATTACAACCACTCTCTAATAGCCACACATTATCAAAAGGTTCATGCATGGTATGGCAAGCTAGGAACATGGAGTTAGTATTTTGTTATGAAACCAGCTCACAAAAAGATAGAAAAGATAGATCAACGACTTAAAAATTAGCCTCTTCGAGTGGTCAACCTCCTTTACATTACACAAATGAAAAATTCTTGGATGATACAAATGACAAGACCTCATTTCTATATATAGGAGTCTAAGGGGTCATAATGTAATTAGAGCTAACATAACAAGAATAATGTAAGGAAACAAAAATAACAATAGTGGGCTTCTATGGGGCACAATAATAAAAATATGGGTACTACATGGGCACAACAATATAATAAAGGGGTTGCACTAATAATAATAAGGGGTTACACTAGTAGTATAGGGACTTGACATGCCCCTTTCCTTCAAAAAGTGTTGTCCTCAACGCTTGAGTAGTTTTATATGCTTCTGCATAAAATTATCATCCTTCCATGTGGAATCTCCAGTGGGTAAGTTCTTCCACTTGATGAGATACTCTGAAATTGATCGATTTCGTAGCGATTGATTTCTCGGTTCTGTGACTGCTTCAGGTTCCAATATGATTTTTCCTTCCTTGTCAAGTTTTGGAAATGTTGTTTGAACTGGGATCTTCTGCAACTTTTGAATGAGTTTCCACCCTGCTTCATCATTCTTCCATTCATCACTTAATTCGTTTAACGAATTTGGTTGGATAATTATGCCAACCCCTGGCATTTCTACAACCATACGTTCAATTTCAATCCTTTGGGCATATGGATATCGGTAAGGCCTGATGCTTGGAGGAACACTTCCTGGAATCAAAAGAATAACATGATCATGATCACGAATAGGTGGGAGGCCTTTGGGAGTCTCAAATATCTTGGAATGATTGTCCAACACTTTTTGGAGATCTTGAGAAATAAATGATTTCGATGTGGGAACCTCTAGCGAACATAATTGTGCAATTACGCATCATTGTTCTTTCTTTAGAAGCTTTGTCATTTTGTTGGAGCTATTATATTTCCTGGTTTCCCTATGATACCCCTTAATTCAACTTCCTTTCCTTCCGAAGAAAATTTCATGAAAAGTTCTTGAAAATTAAAAGGTATTGTACCCAAGGATTGTAGTCATTGGACTCCTAGTACAACATCAGCACCATCCATTTGAATGGAAAGAATTGGGCTATTCAATACCTATTCTCCCATGGATAGCTTGATATTATGGCACTTTCCAGAGCAATTTATGGTTCCTCCACTTGCAACCATCACTTGACACTCTGGTGTTGGATATAGGAAGAAATTCAATTCCTTGGTTATCTTACAATGAATAAAATTATGGGCATTGCCTGAATCAATCAACACTATTACCTTTTTCTTCTTGATATGTCCTCCTATCTTGATAGTTTGGGGAGTGGTAATTCTAGCCAATGCTTTACAAGATATGGTCAAATTCATTTATTCTTTCTCTAGGGATTGTTCCTAGTGTATATCCTCTTATTTTGACGTTTCTTGCTCATTTTCTTCCTCCTCTTCACAATCTATGTAAATTAATTTCTTCTCAGCACACTTATGACCTTTAGTGTATTTGATATCACAACTGTAACAAAGCCCTTCTGCTCTTTTTTCTTCCAGTTTTTGTATTGTCAACCTTTTAGGTTGTGGAAGGCTAGGGGCAACAACACTTCCATCTTTATAGTTGTGAGTAGTAGGCTTTCTTGTTGCCATAATTTTGCTTTACATTTTTCTTACCAACCTAAATGCCTTCTCCAATGAATCAAGTTCCCAAAGACAAACCTCATGTTGGATGTTATCCTTTAAAGTCCCTATGAACACACCAATCCTATGTTCCTCTAAAATATCTTTAACCCTTATATTCAATTTTTAGAAGTCCTCAGTGTTCTCCATCATTGAACCTTTTTGTTTGAGATTTATCAATTGGCTAAAAAAAGTGTTTCTTTTTGTATCTTGATAATGTGTTATCATTTCTTCCGTAAAAATTGCCCAAGTGACAATTTGTTTATGAGAGCAAAGCCATCGATACCATACAAATTGATTTGGTTCCAAATATAAAGTTGCAATGTGTACCTTTTGTGTGTTTTTCACATTATGGAGATTGAAATATTACTCCATATGTAGTATCCATGTTACGTGATTCTTGCCATCAAACTTCCTCATATCGATCTTTCGAACATGGTAGGTCTTCAATCCATCATTAAAGTCTATGAAATCATGATTAACATTTATTTTGTTCTCATCATGAGTTTTCTCTAGTACCTTTTTGCCATTAGGAAGCCTTTCTTGTAGCAACTTTGTCAAACCTTTCTTCAAGCCTTCCACATATTTCCTCAAATATTCAATGTTGTCATTATTCGAATCATGATTAACATTTATTTTGTTCTCATTCTGAGTTTGTTCTACTACCTGTTCACCATTAAGAAGCCTTTCTTGTAGCAACTTTGTCAAACCTTCCATTCCAACCTTCCATATCCTTCTTCCAGTAAGCAATGTTGTCTTTCATACTATCCATCTTAGCTTCCACGTCTTTATTTAAACCATTTATCTTATCTTACACATCTTTCTTTAACCCATCCATCTTAGCTTTTGTTTTCGTGAGAGTGAAATTTGTTGCACTTGGTCTCGTAATTTTGATATATCATGTTGCATTTCTTCCTCTTCTTCATGAGTCATGCTAGAGATTTTAGATTGCTTACTAGATGTTTCCATTTTCTTTATCCGGGGCATCAATTAATGATAAATATTCTTCACTATGCCCTTTGAATTCCTTCAAACTAATTTTTCAAACCGAACTTATGCAAAATTTTTGAAAACTACACACTGTTTTTCACTTTGTAGGAGCTCTATATTGAATCTAAGGTATCTCTGAAATTTCGGATCTCCAAGTTCTAAAATTGCAAAATGTGGTAACCCTTTGAGTCCTCTTTCCACCTATCTGATCAAAATTGGATTCTACAAGAAAGCGTTATGCCCAATCTCCCAAGGTGACCTGATTATACAATTTTTGAGTAGACCGAACTTATACAAAGTACCACATGTAATTGTTTCAACCTTCAGACATAAAAATATTGTACAGACAACTATAGTCCAACCTCTTTCTGCAATTTCTTATGAAATTTCAATCTAATACCCATAGATAAAGTTATGATGATTTTCCCAAGGTCACCTATTTGGGATGTAATTCAAGAGCCTGCAAAAACCCTAACTTCTTTGGATCATATCTCCAAAAATATAGCAAGACAAGATCTAAAATTCGGACACAAGCTTTAGCCAGATTTCGCCTCAAATGGGTTTTAATTTCAGAATTTGAACCTTCATAAAAAAAACATTATAGCGAAACTTCCACAATGACCTGTTTGAGATGGAATTATGGATCTTGCAAAAACCCTAACTTCCTTAGATCATATCTCCGAAGATATAGCGAGACAAGATTTGAAATTTGGACCCAAGGTTCAGAATGAGTTTGGATCAAATGGGTTGTTTTTTTACTTTTTGAAACGTCGCAAAACAAAAAAAAATTATAGCGAAAATTCCACGATGACCTGTTTTGGAGTAGCGAAACCCTAGAATCCAAAGCTCTGATGCCAAATGTTATGAAACCAACTCACAAAAAGATAGAAAATATAGATCAATGACTTAAAAATCAGCCTCTTCGAGGGGGAAACCTCCTTTACATTGCACAAATAAACAATTCTTGGATGATACATTAAATGACAAGGCCTCCATTCTATATATAGGAATCTAAGGGGTCATAATATAATCAAAGCCGACATAACAATAATAATGTAAGGGCATAATAATAACATTAATGGGCTTCTATGGGGAACAATAATAACAATATGGGTACTACATGCGCAAAACAATATAAAAAGGGGGTTGCACTAATAACAATAAGGGGTTACACTAGTAGTATAGGGACCTAACATATTCTTTGTAGTGACATTATCTCTATGCTTTCCTTGAGAAAGTATCTTCTTCCTATAATCATAGGCATAATGACCAAATTTATTACATTAATAACATCTCACCTTTGATTTATCAACTCTTTGATTGTTTTTGAAGCTTATGTTGTCGCTTCCACTTTCTTGTTCCTACTCTTCTCTACCATCTCTTTGAGCACCATGTCTTCTACCTCATCCTTTGTCTCGACCTTTGTCTCTTGAAATAGAAACTTGACTTTTGAAAGTTGTTTCTAAAGTGGAATTCTTATTTTTATCTATCCTTGCCTCATTGGATAGAAGTGATCCCATCATCTCATCAACTATCAACTTTTCCAAGTCCTTGGCTTCTTCTATGGCTGCAACTACAACACCAAATTTGGTAGACAAAGATCTGAGGACCTTCTCAACCACTGTTTGATCTTTAAGATCATCAACATAAATTTTTAATTGATTTACGACAATCATGACCCAATTCATGAATGAATTGATGTTCTTTGTCTCCTTCATCTACAGACTTTCAAAATCTCTCCTAGTATTATCCAACTTAACAATATTGACTTTGGCCAGACCTTTATAACTTGTCGCCAAAGTATCCCATGTTGTTTTTGCTGAAGACGTGATCATAATTTTCTGGAACACTGCTCGGTCCACTCCTTGCTGGATAAATTGCAAAGCTCGTACATTCTTCTTCTTGTATTTATTCCATTGTTCCGTCTCTACATTACTAATAGCTCATTTAACTACTTCATCTTTAGGTTCTGGAAATCCATCCGTAACATATTACTAAACATCATGAGATTTCAGTGTAGTCTCCATCCGAATAACCTACACATCATAATTCTCCCATGTTAATGATGAAAACTAAAACTAGAAACTAGATAAAATCATCGTAAAAAATTTCTCTTCCAATAATGATAAAACCCCCTTATAAAAAACTTTATAAACCTTCACCTAGTGTTTACAAAAAGACATTCTTTTTATAAAGCTTTGCAAATCCTTTATAAATAAACCCTTTATTATTTTTTTATAACTTTATAGAAAACTCTTTATCTACAAGTGCATGAATCAACACATTAACCTTTAAAAAAAATCTTTTTCCAAAAAACAAAACGTATATGGAAGCTTTTGATAAATTCAAAACATAACCACTTTCACCTTTTATATAACCAAGGCACTTGGAATTTGAAGGTTTGACTTTGACCGGTTAAAAACGGCTTGCGCACCTCGACACAACCAAATTGGGCAGTTTTTGCCACAAGTGAATTTTGCACCCATTTTGCATATTTTTAATTTTTTAACAGTGCCACAATTTTGCAACACAATTAAAAAAAAAAAAAAACATTGTCCTTCACTTGGTCGACTCGGTTGGCTCCACTAATCTGTAATTATTTTTTTCCGTCATTGTCTCCACTAAGAGTCGTTGCCACCGAGTCTGAGAATCGCTAAGAGCCGTAAGCAGCCTAGATAGTCGCTGCTACGATGGGCAGAAGTCACTGCCAGCGAGTTGCACAGGTTTTTGAACACAGTCGTAGTTGTCAATCTTTTTTAAATAAGAAGAGGGCCGTAGCCGTAGTCATAGATTCAAGTGGTGTAAAGTAGCATCTACAGCCGCTGCCACGTCGTTGTGAGTAGTGAGAAAGAGTAAATTACAGAGCCTTAAAATTTAGTTTGAAAAGTTCGCTTCTAAAGGTTACCCTGGCCACGCAGTTTAATTTGAAAAGTTCGCATATAAAAAGGTGAAGCTTATAAAAGTTTCTCTTAAAAGTTTGATAATATTGGAAAGGTATTCTTTTATTAAAGGAGTGAGTAAGTTGTTAAAGTTTTAAAACAATTTATTTAAAAGGGTCTTTGTTTTAATAATTAAGTGGCATTTAAAAGGGATCCAAAGCAGATTTTAAAAAAGCTTTATTATAGGTGCATAAAATACATGAAGGTATATCAAAAGTTTATTAAAGGGTGTTATTTTTTTTTTAATTAAAAAAAACTCATGTTGCGAAATGATTTGAAAAGGTAAATACCATTTTTATTGAATAAGAGTTTATAGTTTTGTAAAGTCTGTTGGTATAAAAAAAATTATGATTTTGTCAAGTATGATAGTCTGTTTTGGGTTAAGATTGTGCCTTACGGGGTGTATATTAAAAAACTTTTTTTGGGGGGTGATATGGAAGATAGTCTCATACAATCAAGAGAGTAGCTATAAAATATAAGAAAGACAATAGTCGTGGGTCGCAAAGTACGACTGAAGCAGAGTAAGAAAAGATTAGAAAAGAACAAGAAGAGATCGTTGCCATGTTTAGAGAGGTTCAGGTCATAGCCGAGGAACTAAGAATTCTAGTGAAGACAAAGAAGAAATCGAGGTTGATTGGTGTAGCCCGGATTCGCTACCACCTCCTATGTTTACTGGTAAATATTTTGATCATTGGGTTATCAAAATGCTAACTTTTCTTCAAGGTAAAGAGTTAATTGAGTATCGATCTAATAACCGATATGTTGAAGTATGCTATACTTTAGCTTGGATTTTATAAAACAAGGATTGAATGAGAATTTTTGTGCGAGGTAGCAAAAGCTACACCTTCCAAGGAAGCATGGAAGTTTAACACACAGAAAAGTGACATGCAACAGTAAGATGTGTCACAATTTGTTGAGTCAGCAGCAGACCTGAGATTAGATGAGCAAGACTCTGAGAAGACAACAAAGCTTAGGGAATCCCACTCAAAGGTGGATGATGGTCATGAAGACCATAAAATTGAAACCCATTATGCATACATGCATATGGATGAATAAGATGTAATAAAGATTGCAGAAAGAGAAGTTGAAGCCTTTGTGTGTGAAGCAGAGAAAGAGCATATAAATTCTCAAGGACTCGACTGTAACATGGATGGTGAAGATGATGTTGAATCCCACTATGACGACACACATGTGGATGATGATTGCAAATTGAGCTGTGAATTGGTGAATCTAACCACATTGGATGGGTTTGGAAGTGTTAATGAGTAGATGCATGCTTGGATATCCCACCATAAGGTGGATGAACATTATGGTAATGAAATTTCTAAAATATGGATTGATCATGGTAATATAATAAGCGCCATGTTTGATGAAGAATTGAAGGTTGAAGTGACCACTACAGTAGCAAGTTATGAAGCAATTGGAATTTCTCATGAAGTTGTGTGTGAACAAGCAACAACTGAGTTTGGCATAAGTAAAGTTATCAATACAACAAAAAGTAGTTTGGCGGATCCAACAACTGGAAGTTATTGATCTTAAATTTGATGAAGAACCATTAATTGGTGACGAGTGGTTGCACATGATGCAACAGAAAGAACATATTGATATGTTGTTATTTGGTGAGAAAATCCCCCTTATGTCTGGAAGCCAAGTGGAAGACGACATGTTTGTCCCACACAGAGGTTGGTAAAAGGATAGAAAATGAAAATTATGATGCAATGAAAGAACAAAAGAAGGTAGAGAAGGAAGGGGTAGAGCAGGAAGCTCTCACTGAAGAACATAATGAAGATATTTTTAACATTGATTTTGAGTGTGCAAGTAAACAGGATAGCAGTCCACCTAAAAGAGAATATGAAGAATAGGATGCAGGAAAGGACATAGATGTCTTTGAAGACAAATATGGATGCATTGAAAACATTTTTGATGATGTTGTTGGTATCATCCTTAGCAAGGAAATGTGACAGAAAATATAAATGGAAAGAGGAAGGATCCCAAGAAATCACAGTAAGTCAAGAAAAGGTAGATCCAAATCCATATCAAAGATAGTGTGTTGGAAATGTGGGAAGAAAGGAGACCTGAAGAAAGATTGCAAATCTCAGAAAGGAAAAGGAGGTGGACAACAAGAGAACAATCATGAAGCAAATGTGATAGGTGATGTGTTGCCATAGGCTTTGATTATTTCATTAGAAAATATTATTGATGCATGGGTGGTAGATTCAGGGGCTTCAGTGCATGCTACAACTAATAGGAAACATTTTCATGACTTTGTTCGAGGAGATTTTGGACATGTTCGTTTAGGTGATGATAAACCGTGTAAAATCATTGGAATGGGTAAGGTTTTTATAAAGCAACAAAATGAAAACCAATGGCTATTAAAGGAGGTAATGCATGTTCCAGATCTAAAGAAAAATCTAATTTCAATAGGGAAGTTGGGAGATGAAGGTTGTGTAACTACATTTACAAACAAAACTTGGAATGTCACTAAAGGAGCCCTGGTAATAACAAAAGGAGAAAAGGTTGCTACATTATATTTATGCAATGGTATTTATAATTATGATAATGATTTGACCTCCACAAGAGAAGATACGACACTCTGGAATCGTAGACTCAGGCACATGAGTGCGAAGGGGATGCAGATCCTTCACTCAAGAAATTTATTTCCAGGTCTAAAACATGTTGATTTGGATTTTTGTGAAAATTGTGTTTATGGAAAACAGAAGAGAGTCAGATTTACCAGAGTTGGGAAGGAAAAGAAGAGCGAAAAGTTAGAGCTTGTCCATACAGATGTATGGGGACCTACTCAGGTATCATATGTCAGTGACTCTCGTTATTATGTTACTTTTATTAATGATGCAACTAGGAAAACCAATATTTATTGTATTCAAAATAAATCTGATGTATTTGATACTTTCAAGAAATGGAAAGCTTTGGTTGATAATGAGAGAGGAAATAAGTTGAAGTGTCTCAGATCAAACAATGGAGGCGAATACTGCAACAAAGAGTTTGATAACTACTATTCATAGCACGAAATTCACGTAGAGAAGACAGTTACAAGAACACCACAAGAAAATGATGTACCAGAAAGAATGAATAGGGAAATAATGGAGCGTGAATGGTGCATAAGATTGCATGTAGGATTGCCCTTACAATTTTTGGCAGATGTTTAGATACTATTGATTATCTAATAAACATAAGGCCTTTCAGTTACTAAGATGGTGGAATTCCAGAGGAGGCTTGGACAAGTAAAAGTGTAAACTAGTCATTTTTAAAGACTTTCGGTTGTGAAGACTTTATCTACATCAATAAAGAAAATAGAATGAATCTTGAGGAAAAATCAAAGAAATGTACCTTTATTAGATATGGTATAAATTATTTTGGTTATCGCTTATGTGATTATGAAAATCAAAAAATCATTAGGAGAACAGATATCATATTCAATGAAAAGGTCTTGTATAAGGATCAGATGTAGGGAAAGAAACAGGAAAAGGAAAACAAAGAATACATAGTGCTTGACGAGATCACAGAAAAAGTAAAGGTGCCTAAAAATTAGAATGATCAGTAGCCACAACAACAACAACAACATGCACCTCAAACACCTGAAACTAGTGTTAGAATATTTACCAGGATAAGTAGACCCGCTGAATGATACTCTCCTTCATTATTATTATTATTTTTTTTTAATGTGGTTCACGAGCACCCTGGTCAGTGAGTGATCGCTATGTCCACGGAAAAATCTGGACGATAGCTAGGATAAATCGCCCCTTGGCCTACAGTAAGACCTGACCCCAAGGGCTTTAGGTGGATTCGACCCTGTGACCTCCCGACAGCGAGGCACGGTTTTGACCAACTGAGTTAACCCTTGGGGCTGATACTCTCCTTCATTATATTACGTATTGTTGATTAATTTTGATGAACTGGAAATATATGAAGAAGAAATGCAAATAGAAACTAAGAAGAAGTGGGAGCAAGCCATGGAATAAAAGATGGACTCCTTGATGCAGAGCTAGACTTGGGACTTAGTTAAGTTGCCTGTTGGTAAAAAAACATTGCAGACTAAATGGGTTTATAGGGTGAAGGAATAAGATGGAGTTAAATAGAGGTATAAGGCTAGACTTGTGGTGAAGGGATTTGCATAGAATAAAGGTATAGACTTTGATGCAAATTTTTCTCCTATGGTTAAAATGACTTCAATCAAAACCATTTTAAGCCTAGTGGCAACAAAAGATTTGCATCTTGAGAATTTAGATGTAAAGACATCCTTTCTCCATGGAGATTTGGAGGAAGAAATATATATGCAACAACCACAAGGGTATGAGGTCAAAGGAAAGGAGAAATTAGTATGCAAATTGAAGAAGAACTTGTATGGCCTAAAATGGGCTCCAAGGAAGTGGTATCTAAAATTTGACAGGTTTATGTCTGAAGAAGGTTATAATAGATGTCACTTTGACCATTGTGTTCACTTTGAAAGGAAAAATGATGGCATGCTATATTATATTGATATTGTGTGTAAATGACATGCTTGTTGTAGGGTCTAACATACATAAATAAATGTGCTCGAACAAAAATTGGAAAATTCATTTGTAATGAAGGATTTGGGTGTTGTAAAACAAATCCTTGGTATGCGAATAACTAGAGACAAGAAAAACCAGAAATTAACATTGTCTCGGAGTGAGTACATAGAAAAGGTGTTGGAAAGATTTAATATGTAGAATGCAAAACTAGTCAGTACACCTTTGGCTAGCCATTTCAAACTAAGTAACGAGATGTGTCCCAAGACCCAGAAATAGATGGATTATATTTGTAAAGTTCCATATGCATCAGTTGTTGGAAGCATTAATGTATGCAATGGTCTGCACAAGCCCTGATATTACACATGCAATGAGAGTTCTAAGCAGGTATATGAACAATCTGATAAAAGATGATTGGATGGAATTGAAGTGGATTCTCAGGTATTTGATTCGTACCACAAATCAAGAATTATGTTTTGGAGGTTCAAACATTGCTTTACAGGGATATTTTGATGCAGATTCGACAAGTGAAAGAGATAACAAGAGGAGAACCATAGGGTATGTGTTTACTATAGGTGGAACAACTGTCAGTTGAGTTTCAAAATTGCAAAAAATTGTTTCACTTTCAACAACGGAAGTAGAGTATGTTGTTGCTACAGAGGCTAATAAAGAAATGATATGGTTACAAAGATTTATGGATGAGTTGGGCAAGAAGAAGAAGATGAGCATGTTATATAGTGACAACTAGGGTGCCATTCATCTTGCAAATAATGTAGTCTTTCATTCTAAGACTAAACATATACAAATCATGTATCATTTCATACGATCATTTTTGGATGATGGACAGTGGAAGCTGGAAAAGATACACACTAACCAGAATCTTGCAGATATGTTGACAAATGATGTAACCAAGGAGAAATTGAGTGTTGCACAATTTCAATTGAGCTTCAAGAATGATGATGAAGATGAGAAACAACCAAGTTCAAATTTGAATCATTGTCCAACAAGTGAAGTGGCAATGGAGTTAATATAATCAGTCTCCAAGTGGGAGATTGTTGGATGTGGAGCCTGGTTATCTTCTTGATTCAGAGGTCTTGTTTTAGCTGCATTTCGATCCTTCCCCCTTCGTTATTGTTTCCTAGGGGGTCTATGGGGGGTGACTACATGTTTGGAGACCTCCCCTAGGCGGGGTTTAGAGGCAGTGTCCCCGAAGCTAAAAATAGATGAAAAATTGCCTTGAAAAATATTGTAATTTTGTAGTCAATATGGGTTGTTCATTAGGCAGATGACCTAACGGTAGAAGTTATGTTTAATTTAAAGTTTTTTGCCCTAGAAAGAAACCCCTTGGTTATATGAGGGAATTGTATTGCAGATGTGTATTATTATTCTGAGCAAGAAAGAGAGAAGAAACTATGTGAGAGTGAAAAGGAAATTACAACGAATATGTTGTAATTTGTATCTCTTCATTTTGCTAGATAATATTAAAAAACAAGATTGGTTGTTTCTCCATAGACGTATCCCAAATTTGATTCATGTATATCTATGTCTCTCTTTATCTATACATTTACGTATTTGTGTTTCCACAATATTTTGTTTATTTCATTTCTCTATTAATTAGTTTCTAACGTATCCATATATTTAAACATATTTGGCTTCATCACTCATAACAAGATTATGTTTTGGTTTTCATTAATAACTTTCCACAATATATCTTAGTTCTCATGTGTATAAGAGTAAACCAATGGCAAGAGCTAACGAGCTTGCCATTGGGCATTAAATGCCCGCCTACATGCGTCCCCGATAGCTGTTTAACACACGCGCCATTATTTTTTATTTATCTATCACCGCGCGCGTGTGTTAAACAGCTATCAAGGGTGCATGTAGCCGGGCATTTAATGCCCAATAGTATGCTGGTTAGCTCTTGCCTAAACCAATATCCCATCAATACCTACATAATTTTAAAGACTTGTTTATTTACAATTACTCTTTATGATCTCCGATATATGCGTTATCCAATCTTTTGTATATAAATATGTTTTATCCTATGAGTATTTACATGCTTTTAGAGAAATTACTTTTCTTGTACTTTTGTATATGAATATACAATACAATAAAAAATTGCATGGTATATTAAATCTATATCATATATTATTATGTACATGAAATACATTGCGTACTCAAACACTCGGATTAATTCTCACAATTAAATGAGTCTTTTAATGCAAATATTGTTTCATGTCATTACAACTCTTTTAAATTAAATCTTACATTCTTGGAAAGTAAATCAGTGTGATTAGGAATTTGTGTAATAAATCTATTTTTAATATGTATGTTGATGTTTATTGTATTTTTTTGTTTAATGTACAGAAATGAGAAATAATCTTTATAATCAGTAAAAAAAACTACGAAAAGGTAAGGGAAGGAAAAAAAAAATATAAAAAAAAAATTACTTAAAATAAATAAGAAAATACCACATTCAGTATCTTAAATTAAATACAACTACATTTATAAACCAATTATATACAACAAGAATTTTTGTGGGAATTGCGAAAATTAAACGTGTTGATTATCCATTTGGATTTTGGCCATATCTAAATATAAATTTGTAACAAAAAGAAAGAGGAGGTTGGATGTATTGGATAGAATATTAAAAGATATTATATGTTATTTGGAAAAATATTCATATTTATATTTGTATTTTAACATTTAATAATTTTTAAATTTTAATTCATGTGCGCACGCGCGCCCACTCTTAGTAAATGTGTGCTCACGCACTCGTGTCTGCGCGTCCCCATATATATACTTTGGGTTTTAAACTTTATATTAAATATCTTCAATTGAATGACATTAAATTGTATTCGAATAATTTTAGTGCAAACCAAACCTAAAAACCTGTGGAGATTGCTATTCCAAATGATAGAGACCTTCTATCACGCGTTTCTCTTTTGTGGTTGATAGAGGAATTTTCCCAATTGTCATAGGCAGTTAGGGGGAAGGTAAACTTTGCCTCGACATTAATTTTTTTAATTAATATTATTATTTAAATAATATTAGTTGATAGTATTATTTAATTACATGTAATGATGTAGGGATTTAGAGATGAAATATATATATGTATATATCTTTTTTCCAAGTTAAATATATATATTATTTATGAAAAATAATAATATTTTTAATAAATAAAAAAAATTAAAAATACAAATTATAAATAACATAAATTATTTTTTTTTATTAATATTAGAAATTTAACAAATAATTTTGAGAATTTAACGATAATACATTCATAAATGTATTTTGTAATTTTTTAATATAATATTTTTGATAAATTATATAACATTATTTAATTTAAGTTTTTATTTTTTATTTTTAATAATTAGAGGTGTTAAATGATAAATAAAATTTTAATTGTAATAACCTTGTGTTATTAATTTTTAATATGCAAATTATGAATTGGTTTGTAATATCTTCTGTAAAATTTTTCAAATTTCTAATAGCTTTATATAGCCCCTAAAAACTTTTGATGATTTTTAGGGTAAAAATTTTAGAGTATAAAATTTGGGGGACTAGTTTTTAGGAAAAATGTAAATTGTCTTTTTTTGGAAAATGCATGGAAAATTAACCCTTAAATTTTTCCTTAATCACAAAATGGAACATTTTTGTGAGAAATGATTATTTTAATAGCAATTTTAAGTTTCATCATGTTCTTAGATCTAAGACTTTTGTGATCCATAATGTAGATAAATGTCTTTTGGATCATTAGGATTTGGTCCCCTTTTCAAACCAACTAATGTGGTAGGGATGCATCATTGCCCAAGGTTAGTCGTTGAAAACTAGTTGTTGGAGATTAGTTAAACATGTAAAAATCCTTAAAATTCTTAAAAAAGTAGATAGGAATTATTTAATATTCTAAATTTAATTATAAATTAATTGTTAAGAGGTTAAGAATAAGTTAAAAGTATTAGTAAACACGGTTGTCATGATATTATATATAATATTAAATAATAACAAAGTTATAAGGAGTTATAAATATTAATAAAAATATTTGTTATATTTCATCATTTCATTTTGTGCAAGTTTATATTTAAACTTAATCAAGAACATGCAAGTTGGAAAATTTCCCTATGGTCAATTAAGTTCCTAATTCTAAATTATGCATTATCCTTATGATGAGTTGGACCAAAGTTATATAAGATTGGTAGATTGTTGAGAGGTTTCAATTCAAATTTTAGTTATGTGTTATGTTCCCATTAGTTATTGTATTAGTGGAGATGCCATGAAGTACGTACTCAATGGTTTAAAGGTGCACCAATATGCTAAAATATCAATCATATTAAATGCCAAAGCTATAACAATGTCATGCATTTTAATACACAAACATTAAATATGTAACCAAACCATGTCATGAATTTTTATTTACACAAACACCAAGTATGTAACCATGAAAAAAAACAGATTCTTGATTCCCTTGAGTTTGTTCAATGCAACTCAAAATTGACATTCAACAATTTATTTGTAATTAAATCTTACTAATAAGCTTGCAATGTCATTATTTTGATTTTTTACAAAGTCAAAAGTAGAAGGAAAGATAAAAATGAAAATACATTATGATAAGTGTTGGAGGGAAAGATAATAAAGGAAATGGTATTATGACAGAGTGTTGGAGGCAAAGATAACAAAGGAAATGGCATTATGGTGAATTTTGAATACAAAGACAACTCAAAGGAAAAATGGTATCATGGTGGTGAATGTTGAATACAAAAAAAACTCAAAAGAAAAATGGTTTCATGGTGAGTGTTGGAAACTAGAAACATAAAATATGTAAACTAAATGCAGTACGGATTACCACATCAAGAAGAATTAACAATGTTTGTTAACCCAAATATTCAAATGAGGATCCTCAAAGACAATTTGTCTAAGCTTCTTTACACAGTTTTCATTGTGTATTACATACAATAGTTGGTAAGATACTTATTTGAGTGTGAACTAGGTAATGGAGTTATTGTTGTGGAAGAGTGTTGCATAAAATAGTTAGTAGCATATTTATTTAAATCTGAACTATATGATGGATTTGTTGTTGTGAAAAAGTGTTATATAATAGTTGGTACCTAAATGTTTATCTAAATGTAAGATGTCATGGATTTATTTTTTTTTGAAAGTACAATATAAAATGATATATAGTATCAAAAAATCCATATCCAAAGCAATTATAATAGAAATGGTTTTATCTTTTATTTAAAAAACAAAAAAAAAACTAAAATCATTAATAGATTGAACATTAAATGAAAGCATTATTAAATTATTTAATAAAACCATTATTTTAGTTTTTCTTTTATAAATAACAAATTACTTAAAATTTTAATTTTTAAAAATATTTTTTGATATAATTTAAATCTTAAAAAACCAAAAAAATTATCATAAACAGGTCATCTTTAATAAAAATTAATACATTAAAAAAACAATAACCAACCATAAACATAATTCCAAAATTTATTATAATTAAATATTATTTATTTTTGGAAAAATAAAGTAGAAAAAATAAAATAAAACATAAAAATAATAAAATTGAAAAATAATATAATTTAAATAAATCAAATCAAATGTGATTATTTTTCCACAGCTTTATATATTCAACTCATTCAAACACTCCGTAATTTCAAATAACTGATTACAACCACATATAAGAGCTTTATATAATAATTCTCAACTCTGAAACTCATCATAATTTCAAATCAATTGTTACACCAATGTATAATAACAATACTTCAGAAAATATACAAATATCATATCATAGAGTATCGTAAAGAAATTTCCCCGGCTATCTCTTTCTTAAAAGATATATCAACCACCCATCAATTCACAAACCCTAATTCTGAAAACCCAATACCTTTTAATAACTCCAAACCTAATTCCTGTAAATAATTCCAATCTTAGAAGCAATCCTCCCAGATTTTCAGTTTGTATCATCAATCATCAACATTGGGTATTGCACTGAAAATATTGGACAGAGCAAAAGGATGCCCATGAATATTTTCAATCATCGAGCCAGTCCAAACTAAAGCGTTCTTCGACCACGTCCACTGTAAGATTAGGCATGGAAGAGGCTTTCATAGCCAACCACTGTTGTCCGGTGTCCTCATCACAGATTACACGCTTTAAACACCTTAGATTGGCTAATGCTTTAGGCAGCATCTTCAGTCCAGAGCACTCATTCATGTCCAGCATCTTTAACTTTGACAGCTGATCAAATTCCATGGGAAGGTCCTTCAAAGCCATGCACAGTGATATATCAAGAAATTCTAGTTGCTGAAGTCTGGAAATGGAAGGAGGAAGCATTGACAAGCTTGGACATGCAGACAATCTCAGCAACCTAAGTAACCTTAAATTTCCCAAGTCATCAGGTAACTTTTGGATAAGATGGCAATTAGTGACAGACAACCTTTCCAGGGAAATTAAACTGCATATGTTTGCTGGCAATTCCTCCAAATCGCTACAGTGATCAAAGTTCATTTCTACAAACTTCGGGAACTTTAAGGTTTCTACATTATCAAATAGATTCATATTTCCCAAGCCCTCACATAGACAGACAGATAACTTTTCCAAGCACTCCCAGGATCTACAATACTCGTAAAGAGGAGGCACAATCAACTTCTGAAGTAAGAGAGACTTGAGCTGGGTAACTGAAGAAAAACCTGCCAGCCCATTAAGTATTGCACGCTTTGTATTGTAATTATATATGATAAGAACCTTAAGCTTTGGCATAGTATGTAAAAATGTTGGAAGACAGTATTCAGTTGCAGAAAAGAATAAAGCCAAAACTTCCACTTGAGGGAAATATACTTGACACCAATCTTGCTCTTCCATTGGACCTATACATCCAAGAAATGTAACAGTAAGTATGCTAAGTTGATGAAAAATGCCTATCGATTACATTAATAAATTGGAAAATTAGTGAATTGAACTGATAATTATTCAACATGGTAAGCAGGAATAGAAACGAAGTGTCAGGAGTTTGACCTGTATGAATTGAAACAAATTGAGCTGCAGATGTCTGATCTTTGAGTGTTAGCCAGTGTCTGGGAATACCATTTTCCTTGTGAGGCATGAAAAGTCTTTTACCATGAATGGCATTATCCTGGGTTGCCAGACGCAAGGCTAAATCACGCATTACGTCATGTTGAGAAAAGGAAAGCTCGCAACCGCAGCCAAATGAGATGGCTGGAATCCTGACACATCAAAACCTTGTATGAACCAAAAACCACTTGACGCGCAAGCGATTTAGCTTACCTTCCATATTTCTAATCATGCAAAGAATATAGAGCCTGAACTTGCTTGAGTACTTGTACTTAAGCCCCAGCATTTTTGCGAAGTTCATTCTATATCAAAGAATGTCACAAGCAAATTAAATTAAAGAGAGGCACAAATATGAAGAGACCAACACAATCAACAGATTTGTTAAGGTAACAAATTTGAACAAGTTACTCACCCAGGATGGCTTGTAAGATTGAGGAGATTTCGACTTGCAAGCTCTAACAAGACAACAAAAGCGTCTTGCCATTCCATTCCACGGACACGTACCCAAATATCCAATAATGAGTCCACGTTGAATTTTCTACCCTTGGGAAATGCTCCCAAGTCCAAAAAGCACTCCTTTGATTCATCATCAAGGACATCTATGCTGGTTTCCAAGCAATCAAGAAGCTCCTCTCTGTGATATTGTGATATAGGTTCTGCCCTTGATAGTTTCTTAGTGGCGTTTTCCCAAACTGGCTGGGGCTCATTACGCAAGGAGCTTCCAATCACCTTGAGGGCAAGTGGTAAACCCATGCACATTGCTTCAACCTATAGATATTATACATGTTAAACGGTGAGTTATTTTTCTCCAAAAATCTACAGTATTAAAAAAATTTCTGCGATCAATATGAAAGTCCATCACCAATTTCGGCTTATGGACCTCCAACCAACTCCGAATGGGACCCAAATCAAGTTCCATCACCAACTGGCCTATGGAACCAAAACTAACTCTCGTCTATGGAACCCAAAAACTCTGGTTTATGGACTCGAAAACAATTCCAACTTAGTCTATAGACTCAAAGCAAGTTTCATCACCGACTCTAGCTTATGGACCCCAAACAACTCCATCTATAGACCCTAAACCAAGTCCCATAACCAACCCCAAACCAAGTCCCATAACTAACCCCCACTTATTCTATAACATGTACTAAAGCTTATAGACCTCAAAACGACCCCTTCTATGGACCCTAAGACCCTAAACCAAATCCCATAACCAACTCCGGCTTATAAGCCCCAAACAACTCCGGTCTATCCATCACCAACTCCCCATCTATTACCAAATATGAACCCCAACTCCCACCTATTCTCAAATATAGACCCAAGCCAACTCTACATATAAACACCAAAACAAGTCCATCACCAACTCCGAATCCAAAGCAAAAACAAATCCCACTATTATTCTTAATACTTTTATTACCCACTATTATTCTTATTTATCCATCAAAGTGGATGGAAAATCGCTCTGAGCTCGAACACTATATACTAATTCTTAAATAGGAGGATAGCTACACAGTTAGGATACGAGATAACAAATAGTATGTCTAATTCATACCTGTTGAACAAGATATTCATCTTCTGCTTCTGGAATCGAAGGCAGTCCAAAGGCCCAGAAACAAAAAAGGGACAGGGCATCAGCCCTCTGCAACATGGGTATGTGATACACATGGCTGCTGTTTGTCCTTGGGATGCTGTAATCCTGCCTGGATGTGATAACTGTCTTGTATCCCTTTGCATCAAACAATAACTGTTCGGCATTTGATCGCGACCAAACATCATCCAAAACGACCAAAGTTCGTCGATTTCCTTTTAGACTCAGATTTCTCTGCAGTTGGTTATGCGCATCCTCGATACTCTGAAAATCAGGTCTCTCAGCTCCAATTATCTTGCCCCACATAGTTTCCAAAAGCGCCTTTATATTTGGAGATTGTGAAACAGTAATGAAAACAATATTATTTTGGAAGAAATCTGATAAACACAAAAAGAATAAGCACTTCAAACCAAACTGAAGAAACAAAAATGGAAATTTGGAGGGAATATTAAAAGGCGGGGATGTTCTTACCTTTGACTTGAAGATCATTGCAAAGGGCTAATGCAAGGGTGGTTTTGCCGCTTCCACCCATCCCTTCGACCCCAATGATATTAACTTCATTCTGGAATAGGATTTGTTTGACATCATTGACAGGAATATTCAAACCCACTACAAAACTCGGTATACCCGGGATTTGGGAGTTGCAGATACTGGTGGATTGTTCATCCATTGTAGTATCATGCAACCCATCAATGGAGCTATGAAATAGTTGAATTGTGCTTATTTGTTGAAGCATGAAGGAATTGAAACTGGCATCACTAGTGAATTTGGCATTCACACTCTCAATTATATGCCGACCCATTTCTTCAACACGTTCAGATCGTTCGCTACAATTCTTGAAATCTACATTTAGCTTGTGGACATCAAGGATAAGGTTGGCCAGGCCTTGGGTGAGCAAAAAATCGTTTACATTCTTTTCTATCTTTAGGATCTGCTTTCCATAGCGATACCTTCTGTATAAATTAAAGCTACTCAGTTGCTCTAATTTTTTGACGAGATGAAGACCATCTTGCAGCTGCGCCTGAAAGTCTTTGAATGGGTGGCCTCTCTGAGGTGCGGGGACGTCTACGGCAGAAGAAAGCTTGGAGATTTCATCAATGGCTGGCTTGAGGAGCAAGAGCTTTTGCTTGAGTTCCTCGCTGGAAGATTTGCCGGACACAAAAATATTCATGATGGCACTGTTTACAATGAACAACTAGTTACTATTGTTGGGTATTTTTTTTGCAATGTTTGGGAAGGGATAAATACCAAAACCACAAAATATAAAACACAGAGGCTATGCTCTGTTTTGTTTTACACTAGGATCTTTTTGCACAGAGGAGTCTTTTAAAAATAATTACACAGGACAGAGTATTTCACCACCATAAAATGACTTATATTCATTAAACAAAAGACTCAGACACATTCATCCTCTTACACTCAGAGGGATTCACCAAAACATTTTCACAAAACTTACTCTGCCTCCTATGAAATTTTACACCACTGTGTGTAAATATTTCATTTACATTAACTGCTGTGTGAAAACAAAAACTTACAGGGAGTTACAGGTTTACCTTTTCACTGCTGTGAAACAATACATGGTTTGAAAACAAAACAACCCACTGGTTTCATTTACTTCTCCTCCTCCTGCATTGCTGTGCAATTTTTACTTCTTACATTACCAAGACAACATTTTTACTCTGTTGCATAAAATCCCTTTTACATTACAGACCCAAACAATATTTATGCACTTCTGTGCATTCCTCCCTGCAATACAAAATTAACTCTCTGTGTTTTACTATGCACTTCTGTGCATTCCTCCCTGCAATACAAAATTAACTCTCTGTGTTTTACATTCGCTGCTGCGAAGTTTTTTTTCGTTCTCACCGTGTGCCCATATTCAAAAAACACCATTACACATTCCACTTTTTTTTAATCCCCGCGGGTGTTTTTTTTACATAACAAAGATGGGTCAACGCTATATTAAAAAAACATATATTAAAAAAAATAAACTTACGCCCATACTCTATATTAACTTCGCCGTAAAAATATTAAAGACCTTACCCAAAACATATAACATATCATTAATATAGCGTATGGGATGGTCCACGCCTAATTAAATTTTAACAGGCCCCGTACGCGTACTATGAAGACTTTAACCGGCGGACAACTTCCAGGAGATCGAACGGCGGAGAGAGAAGCCTCATGATCAGACGGATATCGGACAGGTTGAGTTGACAGCAGGTTACCTTCCGATGGAGCCCTGAGGCTTACGTCATGCGTGCATCACTGCTGGACACTTGTCAGCTCCAAATTGCATCGGAGCTCGTTGCACGGAAACTGCTTTACGCTGAAGGGTGGTGCGATATGATACTGGGCAGTTTAGATTTCCTGCGGTGGTATTCTCCGTGCGTTGACCGCAGGTCCGCGCGGTTTGGTGAAATTAAAAATTTAACACTCCCCTTTAATTTCACCTGTTGGGCATTTGGTCATACCCAGACACTTCCTCAAAAATTCGAAGCTTTTCTGATCCAGTGGCTTTGTCAAGATGTCTGCAACCTGTTCTTGTGTCCTGCAATGTTCTAGGACGATTTCTCCATTGTTCACTAATT
>APFE030831065.1:0-76960 GCA_000404065.3 Pinus taeda
ATATATATATATGTGTGTGTGTGTGTGTGTGTGTGTGTGTGTGTGTGTGTGTGTGTGTTAAAAATTTGTGCCTTGGATGGCCTAGATCGATTCCGAGAATCGACCTGGCACCCAGGGTCACGGGGCCTCGGTCCTAGGAAAGCGAGGCTAGGCTGCGGGGCCTTAAGCCTCAATGGGACAGGGTTGCACACCCCCCCTATCCAGGCCCAAGGCCTTGTGACCCTGTGTGGCCATGGTTGCGCTCAACCTTGGTTGTTCGAGACTGCGGGGCCTTAGGCTTAGGTGAGGCAGCATTGTGCAGCCTTGGCCCACCCAAGTCAGTGGCCCCATGGCCAAGGCCGAGCACGTTCGTGGCCACCCAGGGCAGCGATAACTCGAGCGTAGGCAGTCATGGTTGTCTAGAGCCGCAGGGCCCTTGGCTTAGGCAAGGGAAGTCCACAACCCCACCTCGCCTAGGCGCAAGGCCCCGCAACCTTGGGCAGCCAAGTTGAGTCTTAGAATCGACCTAGGTCGCCCGAGGCATAATTTTTTTATTTCTTTTGAAATATTATATTAAATAATATATATATGTATATATATATATATTATATATTTAATTTTAATTTCTTTTAATTTTTTTTATTTTTTTAATTTAGTTTAATTGTGTGGTTTTTTTTTTTAATTGTTTTTTATGGCTGTTTTTTTTTTTTGATTTTTAGCTATTATTTTTTCCCTAAATTATGTGTTTTTGTTGAAAGTATTTATTTTATTATTTTTTGTTCTCTTTTTTTTTAAAGTTTTATCAAGTGAAATGTGTTTTTTTACATTTTTCGTTTTTTTTTTTATATTTGATTTTTTTTAGGTCATGTTTTTTTATTTTATTTTATGCTTTATTACCAACATAAAAATCACCGACATTAAAAAAAAAATACACTTAATAGATTAGAAAATTTAAAGTGTAAAAAATAAGCCCTCTAAACAAAAGGGATCAATGCTGCATATACACTTTTCAATATCAGCATGAAAATCACTAACATTTAAGAAAGAAAATTCACACTATACATAAAAAATTTGAAGTGTCAAAAATAATACCTCTAAAAAAATGTGTTGATATTGCATCAACACTTTTCAATATCCTCTTGAAAATCACCAACATTTTTAAAAAAATGTTCATACTTGATACTTAAAGTATAAAAAAATATGCTAAAAAAAGGTGTATTCCAAATATCCACTTTTCAAAATCAGATGATTTTTTTTGCTACCTTAAAAAATGAGTAATCAATAATTTTCTCGTTTGATATATGTAAATATATATATTAACATTATCATGATCACAACACAATTACCAAGTATCATAAGTTCAAGGTTATGATTACTTCCTTTATCCATGCACAACATGCATGCACAACATTGGGAACAACATTTCCCAACTTAGCTAGGGCATATAATACCCTGAGCCCATTTACTTTATCTCTCGTGTCACCTTTCTCAAAATTGTCCTGCCACTTTCCATTTACCCCAACAGACCCAACCAACCCAATTAGTTGTCATATTCTTACCTTCAGCTGCTCTTTATATTATTGCCTTTAGCTTCCTATTACTCATCCATAAGGCTTCATCTGCGTCTCCCATTATATGTTGGGTTTCATTCAAATCTCCCCAAGCTCCATTAGCTTTCCTCTTTCCCAACTAATTCCCAACACCCTCAAACATAAAAGGAAAGAAGAAGTAAAAAACAAGAAGAAAACTTAAAATTCCAGGCAACCACAATAATGTGGAAAGGCCATGCACCAGACACAATCAAAATTTTAAATCAAGCAAAAAGAAATCACAAAATGCCAAAAACACAAAACTTTCAAGGGACTCCATTACTCAAGCCCCATGGTTCATAGTTCTTCCAAAGTAAAACTCAACCTAAGCCTCCTTCAACATCTATGGAAATATGTTTTTCCATGCAATCTTCTACATCATATTGCCATAAACACACAACTTTTAGTGCATAAATAAATATAGTGATATACTAGTTACCTTTTCCTCTTATACCTAGCTCACCACCCTACAACTGAATGCTTGCACATATCATCCTTCAAGGGATTCAAATTCCCTTAACGAATCAAGCTATAACTAGAAACCAACTAGCATACCTATATCTGATCAATCATCTTCCATGTAGCTTCCTTGGCCCTGAAGTGCTTCCATGCAATTTAACTTTCTCTATTGCTTGGTCCTAGAGCATGAGCTCATTTCGCTGCAAGATGTATTGAGGCTCTTCTTGGAACTCTCCCTCTAGTTCCACCTTCAATCTCAAGGATGGATATCAGGTGACCTTCATGTCTCTTATCCATTGCTACACGGATCTGGGGAATGCTCTGACCTACATCCCCGACTCATTAGAGAAAATTTGACGTAAAAAATATGCCTCAAAACAAAAATGTACAAAACGAATCAAATTTATAAGAAAAATAAGGATTGACGATGATGATTTCAACCATTAGGGATGATTCACCATTTTTTGAGTGAAAAAGTAAAAAGATAAATGAATTAAAAAACTACTTTTTCCACTCATATTTTAAACTTATCTCCGAACACTTCTACTCAAATTTTGCGCAGGTGCACTCATTGGATGCACAATTTAATTCCTCATCCAAGAAGTATCCATGTTGCATATTTTCGATGGACCCTACTACAAAAAAAAAATAGAAATACATGAAATTGTGATTACAATCACGTTTTTTCACGTATTTGTCATTTTTTGTGTAGTAGTGTCCACCAAAAGTATACAACATGGTTATTCCTTGGATGAGGAATTAAATCCTACATTCAACGCATGATCCCACTCAAAATTTGAGTAAAATTATAAAGAGATAAGTAGAAAATATGAGTTGAAAAAAACAAATTATTTTCTTTTTTCTTTCTAAAGTTTGATGATGTAATCTAATCTTATTTTATTATTTCTATTATTATTTTGTAATATTCCTTAGGAGACCAATGTTAGACCTCAAAAAATCTCTAATGATTTATGGCTCCTATGCATTGTATATCAAAGGCCTGCAACACATCCACTATGCCACTCTAATAAAAATGGAAATCCTTCCTAAGATGATCTCCAACACAGGTTCAACACCACAATGTTCCTCTGCAATCAAATTTATTTTTATTCTCCACCAGCTGAGACCCTTGTCATTTCTCAATTACATTGAACTTCTTATAAGGGGCCATAATTTTCTTATCACATGCATCCTGAGATCACAAAACTCCTTGGCCCTTCTATCGTAATACCCCTCAGATAGGTACTTCATCCTGAAGAGTGTCTCAAACTCATCCCAAATCAGTTCCTCATATTTTATGCCATTGACATGCTTAACACCTTCGCACCAGATGTTTTCTTTTCCCTTGAGACTAAAGGTATCTATCTTGCTTTTCATATTCTCTAAATACTCATGAAATTTGGAGAACTTTTTCATCCCAGGCACCCATTCTTCTACATCTTCTAATTTATTCACTTTCTCATCAAAAGTAGGAGGCTCAGTTTTCTTCAAATCCTTTGGAAATACTCCTTCTCACTCCTCCAATACGGATTATGGAAGTAATGACAATGAGGTATCTCAAAAAAGGAGTTGAAATAAAATCCATGAGTGCTAGCCCTATTGTGAGTTGTATCCAAAGATCTTCCACCTCTGACTATATCATCTTTGTCCATCATGTATCTTCTCTGCAATCTGCTTCCATATGGCCCATTATTCTTTTCCTCCTATTCATAACTGATCCCTAGCTATCCATACTTCTACAAATATGAAGGATTTTAAGTATCATTGTATTAATAATAGCTTTCTTTTCTTGAGCCCTTATGAGTCTTTTCTGTTCATAAATCAACTTGTTATTATTTTCCTTATAACTTGTGATATCTACTCTTAGACTCCTCAATGTATTTGTTAAATCGGGAGATTTATCTTCTCCTTGTTGTCCAACTGGCCTTTCCAATTCCATAGAATTCACATAAGGCCTGTAAAGGGAGTCATGTGAACTACATTCCACCATTCTCCTCTTCATCTCTGATCTTTTATTTCGTACATCATACCATGTTAGCTAAACCAAATATAATACATAATCAAAATCATACTATTGATGGTTCTGGAAATCCATTAGGCAAGGGGATCTCCCTAATGAAAAGTCCCAATTAGACTTCACATTTGGTGTGGAAGCCCTTCCAGAACTAAGGCCCGATTGCCATATATTATTATAGATATGTCTTGGCTACAATGTTTAGAATAATAGAGTGATGCATAGGTTATTTCAGATTAACAAGTGAGTATGCCTTCTGGAATGTTTATTTGTGGAATGTATGAGGGTTCTTTTAATGAAAGGGGATAGAAAAGTGAGCCTCTTAAAGAGAAGTAATAGTACTACTCTAGAAAAGGCACACAATCATATACAGACAAATGAACCATCCGACATTTAGTGAAAAAGTTCACATAGAAGCAATGATTGTTAAAAAAATACAACACACCTTCAACAAGATAAGTACCAAATCCACCGAAATAGTTTAATTTCCTTAGTAGAGATGAAATAGTGTACATCGCAAACATTCAAAGAATAGCCTTACAATATTCACTACGTATTCATGAAAGTGTGATGGCTCAATGAGATTATGAATTAAGAAAAAGTTCCAAGATACATCAAGATAGTGAACGCAACTAGCCAAAATAGTGGAGCATTAAAGCAGTCACTCGCTCCTCCAAAAGAATTAACTTCCTCTCTAATGCCCAGTAGGAGGAGCCAAGGTGAAAAATCCTTTGGATGAGCTATAAGGGTGTATACATAACAAATGGGGTGACCATTCACCTCCCTTGTGACTCTTGGACTACCCTCATGATTGCTTCAGTTCTCTATCACCTTTCGACTTCCTACATTACTTTTCACATTACATAGATGACTCGTGGACTTACACTTTACATTACATTTTGTTAGGAAGCTAGCTCACAAAAAGATAGAAAAGATAGACCAATGCCTTAGAATTCAGCCTCTTAGAGGGGCCAACCTCCTTTATATTACAAAAATGAGAAATTCTTGGATGATACAAATGACTAAACCTCCCCTCTATATATAGGAGTCTAAGGGGTCACAATATAATCAAGCCGACATAAACAGTAATAATATAAGGGCACAAAAATAACAATAGTGGGCTTCTATGGGCATTACTAATAACAATATGGGGACAATAGGGGCACAATAATAACAATAAGGGATACAATGACAATAGTAATGGGGGAATCACTAGTATTATAGGGGCCTAACATGCCCCTCTCCTTCCGAAAATTTTTGTCCTCAACGCTTGAGTAGTTCCAGATGCTTCTCTATAAAATTCTTATCGTCTGATGTGGAATCTTCAGTGGATAAGTTCTTCCACCTGATGGGATACTCCAAAATTGATTGATTTCATAGCTGTCGAGTTCTTGTTTCTGTGACTACTTCCGGTTCCAATATGGTTTTTCCTTCCTCGTTAAGTTTTGGCAATATTGTTTGAACTGGGAGCTTGTCACCTATAACCTTCTTTAAACATGAAACATGGAAAACTAGGTGCACTCGAGAAGCTACAAGAAGCTCTAATTTGTATGCCATAGTACCAATCTTTTGCTACACCTTGTACGGAGCATAATACTTTGGTGATAATTTATTATCCTTCTTAGCTTGCTTGAGGGACATTTGTTTATATTATTGTAGCTGTAGGAATACCCGGTCACCTACATGAAAACTTCTTTCACTACGATGTTGATCTACTTGTTGTTTCATTCTATTCTATGCCAATGTGAGGTTATCCTTTAAGAGTTGGAGAACTTGTTGTTGATGCTCGATGTGATGCTCCACTGCTTGAACGTTAGAATTTTCTCTTAAATATGATGTGATGGATGGTGGATGATATCCATAAAGTGCCATAAATGGGGTCATTTTTGCTGCAGTATGGAAGGAATTGTTATAACACCATTCAGCAAGAGGCAACAATTTTACACATTGTGTTTGTTTATTAGATACAAAGCAACGAACATATCCTTCCAAAAGTTTGTTTACTATCTCAGTTTTCACATCAAATTGAGGATGATAAGATGAGCTATGGGCTAACTAAGTACCGAGACAAGAAAATAATTATGTCCAAAAATTTCCAATGAAAATGGGATCTTTGTTTCTTACAATAATCTTTGGGTTTCCATGTAGCTTTTGAATTGTTTCCATAAATGCAGTAGAAATTGTACTGGCCTTAAATGGATGTGATAATGCATAAAAGTGTGCATACTTGGTATGTCTATCAACTACCACCATGATGACACTCTTTTATTTAGACTTGGGTAAACTTGTGATAAAATCCATTGAAACCTCCTCCCAACATTGGCTTGGAATGGATAAAGATTGTAATAGACTTGGGTTCTTAATTGTTTCAACTTTATTTTGTTGACAAACCAAAAATTCCACCACAAAATTTTGAATATCCAATTTAAGTCCATCCCAAAAAATTCCTTCTTAACCCTGTGGTATGTTTTTAAAAATCCTGAGTGCCCTCCTAAGGGAAAAGCATGCAATTCCATAAGAATCTTTTGTTTGAGTTGGGAATTCTTACATAGGTATAAACGATCCTTGTACTATAATGAATCATTTTTCGAGCTAAATGTGTCAAATGTACTAGGATCTTCTTGTATCTTTTGAATGAGTGCCCACACTTCTTCATCATTCTTCCATTCCTCCCTTGCTTCATTTATCTAATCTGGTTGGATAATAGAAATGGAACACAACAATGCTTCCACATCCTCATCCTTTCTTGAGAGTGAATCTGCCACAACATTTTTCTTTCCTTTTTTGTAGATGAATTCAAATCCATAACCCAACATCTTTGTGACCCACTTTTGTTTCTCTTCGAGAGGATAATATTTGTTCTAAGAAGTATTTAAGACTATCATGATATGTTTTTACCTTCAAGTGTCTTCCCATTAGTAGGGTCACCATTTCTCAAGTGCATGTAGTATTGCCAACATCTCCTTCTCATAAATAGCTTTGTGTAAATACTTTCCCTTGATTAGATGACTTTCGAAAGCAATAGGTCTTAAATCTTGCATTAGAACAACACCAATTCCATTTCCTGAAGCATCACATTCCACAATAAAGGTTTTTGTGAAGTCTGATGTAGCTAAGACTGGTGCTTCGCACATTGCCTCTTTAAGATGTTCGAAGGCCTTTGTTGCTTTTGGAGTCCATGAAAATCCATGTTTCTTCAATAATGTTGTTAGAGGCACTGCTATTGTCCCATAATTCTTAAAAAACTTGTGATAATACCCTGTCAACCCAAGAAATCCTCGCAAATTCTTTATGGCTGTGGGGATTTTCCATTCCTTAATGGATTTAATTTTGCTAGGGTCTACCTTAACACCTTCATGAGATACAATATGACCTAGATATTCCATGTCTTGTACTCCAAAGAAACATTTGGAGCTTTTTGCATATAATTGTTTCTCCTCTAATAGTTTGAGCACCCTGTCAACATGTTCAACATGATCCTACCAAGACTTGTTGTATATTAGTGTATCATCAAAAAATACTAACAAAAATTTTGTAAGGAAGGGTTTGAAAATGGAATTCATCAAACCTTGACATGTAGAAGGTGCATTAGTAAGGCCAAAAGCATGACCAAAAATTCATAATAACCCTCATGAGTTTTAAACGTTGTTTTCAGAATGTCTTCAGTCTTCATTCTGATTTGATGATATCCAGAACGAAGATCCAACCTGGTGAAGTAAAATGATCCATGCAATTCATCCAATAATTCATCAATGACAGGAATGGGAAATTTATCTTTAATAGTGAGCTTGTTGAGCTCCCTATAATCCATACACATGCGCCATGATCCATCCTTCTTGTGCAGCAATAATACTAGAGTAGAGAAATAACTTTGACTAGGTTGAATTATACCAGCCTCTAGCATTTCTACAACCATACATTCAATTTCACTCCTTTGGGCATAGGAATATCTATACGACCTGACGTTTGGAGGAACACTTCTTGGAATGGAATGAATAGCATGATCATGATCAAAAATAGGTGGGAGACCTTTGGGAGTCTCAAATACCTTGGAATGATTGTCTAAGGCCTTTTGGAGATTTGGAGAAATAGATGATTTCGATGTGGGAACCTCTAGTGAACATAATTGTGCAATTACACCTCATTGTTCCTTCTTTAGAAGCTTTGTCATACTGTTAGAGTTGATTATCTTTCCTGGTTTCCCTGCAATACCCCTTAATTCAACTTCCTTTCCTTCCACACAAAATTTCATGAAAAGTTCTTGAAATTTAAAAGCTATTGTACCCAAGGATTGTAACCATTGGAATCCTAGTACAACATCAGCACCACCCATTGGAATGGAAAGAATTGAGCTATTCAATACATATTCTCCCATGGATAGCCTGATATTATGGCACTTTCCTGAGCAATTTATGGTTCCTCCACTTGTGACCATCTCTTGACACTCTGGTGCTGGATATAGGAAGCAATTCGATTCCTTTGCTATCTTACAATGAATAAAATTATGGGTACTTTCCGAATCAATCAACACTATTACCTTTTTCTTCCTGATATTCTCTTCTATATTGATAGTTTGAGGAGTGGTAATTCCAGCCAATGCATTAGAAGATATGGTTAGATTCATTTCTTCTCTATTTGGGGTTTGTTCCTCGATTATATCCTCCTCTTTTGACATTTATTGTTCCTTTTCTTCCTCCTCTTCACAATCTATGTAGAGTAATTTATTCTCATCATGCTTATGACCTTTAGTGTATTTGTTGTCACAACTGTAACAAAGCCCTTTTACTCTTTCTTCTTCCAATTGTTGTGGTTTCAACATTTTAGGTTGTGGAAGGCTAGGGGCAATAACACTTCCATCTTTACAGTTGTGAGTAGTAGGAATCTCGATTGCCATAATTTTGCTTTCCATTTTTCTTGCTAACCTGAATACGTTCTCCAATGAATCAGGTTCCCAAAGGCGAACCTCATGTTGGATACTATCCTTTAAAGTGCCTATGAACACATCAATCCTATGCTCCTTTGGAATATCTTTTACCCTTATGTTCAATTTTTGGAAGCCCTCAATGTGCTCCATCATTGAATCCTTTTGTTTCAGATTTATCAATTGGCTAAAAAAGGTGTTGCTTTTTGTATCCTCATAATGTGCTATCATTTCTTCCATAAAAATTACCCAAGTCACAATTTGTTTATGAAAGCAAAGCCATCGATACCATACAAACTGATTTGGTTCCAAATATAAAGCTACAATACATAACTTTTATGTGTTTTGCACATTATGAAGATCGAAAAATTGCTCCACCTGTAGTATCCATGTTCCGGGATCCTTGCTATCAAACTTCCTCATATCGATTTTTGGAACATGCTGGCACTTAAATCCAACATTAGAGTCTATGAAATCATGACTAACATTTCTTTTATTCTCATAATGTGTTTCTTTACTATGCTTTCACCATTAGTGACCATGTCTTGTAGCAACTTATTCAAATTTATCTTTAATTCTTCCATCTTATCGTCCATGCCATTCATCTTAGCATCCATGCCATTCATCCTAGCTTCCACGCCATCCATCTTAAATTGCATGCCATTCATATTAACTCCCACACCATCCATATTAACTTGCATGCCATTCATATTAGCTTCCATGCCATTCATCTTGGCTTCATTTACCTTTAGTGAGAGTAAAATTTGTTTTACTTCTTCTTGTAATTTTGATATATCATGTTCCATTTCTTCCTTTTCTTCACAAGTCATGCTAGAGCTTTCATGTTGCTTTCTAGGTGTTTCCATTTTCTTTCTTCGGGGAATTAATTAATGCTAATAATTCTTCACTATTCACTTTGAATTCCTTCAAACTAATTTTTCAAACCAATCTTATGCAAAATTAAAAAAAACAACTACACACATTTTTTTTCACTTTGTAAGCGCTGAAGATTGAATCTGTTGTGTCTCTATCATTGCGGATCTTGAATATCTGAAATCACATCCTGCAGTCACACTTTGAGTCCTATTTCTAACTCCACAAGTCTGATCAAGATTGGATTCTCCAAGGAATAGTTATGCCAAATCTCCCACGGTGACCTGTTTATAGACTAGTTTAGTAGAGAGAACTTGTACGACGTGCCACGTGTCCCTGTTTAGACCTTAGTACCTAAGGCTGATACACAAAAAACTTCAATTTGTTCTCTATCTGAGACTTCTTACAAAATTTCAATCTGATGCTCAAAACAAAAGTTATGATGACTTTCCCTAGGTCACCCGTTTGGAATGTAATTTGGGAGTCTGCAAAAACCCTAACTTACTTAGATCATATATCCGTAAATATAGTGCTACAAGCTCTGAAATTTAGACCCAAAGTTCAGAACGATTTCAACTCAAATGCATTTTTTTTGTGGATTTTGAAACATTGCAGAAAGAACATTATAGTGAAAATTCCACGATTACCTGTTCAGAGCAGCCAAACCCTAGAATCCAAAGCTCTGATACCAAATGCTAGGAAAATAGCTCACAAGAAGATAGAAAATATCGATCAACGCTTTAGAATTCAGCCTCTTCAAGGGGGCAACCCCCTTTGCATTACACAAATCAGAAATTCTTGGATGATACAAATGACTAAACCTCCCTTCTATATATAAGAGTCTAAGGGGTCACAATATCATCTAGCTGACATAATAGTAATAACATAAGGACACAAAAATAACAATACTGGGTTTCTACGGGGCATACTAATAACAATATGGGGAAATAGGGGCACAATAATAACAATAAGGGATACAATGACAATAGTAATGGGGGAATCACTAATATTATAGGGGCCTAATAAATTTCCCCAATATTGAATTTACATGATCCATAAAATGATGTGGAAAATGATGACTCATGACATGTCATGACATGACAGTAATGACATGGATTGTATGATGATGTGGCAATGTTAAGCCATTCTTTGATGTTTCTTTCTTTGTGACTTCATAACACGCAGTGCGTGTTCTTCTTCTTCCTCCTTTATCTGGTATGAAAGTAAGGAGTCTTCAATGTGGTCTTGATTCTTAATCTTCTGTTGTACTCTCGTGTTCCTTCATATTATTCCCTAGTTGTCATCTTATCTCTTAAACTCCATAGGTGTCTTCTAGTATGGTGTCATTCTCCTTCTCCTCCACCATCATCCTGTAATGATAAGATAGAGTACCTGCAATTGAAACCACTAATGATAATCTGAAATTAGTCAAAAAACTCCTAATCTAACATGTTTCATGAAGTAACTTGTTAAGGTAGGAACTAAGTGACTGATTGAGTGATTGACTTAGGGATTGTACAATTCTAAAGGCCAAGGTTTGGGAATGAAGCTTGAGACTACATAATGCACAGTTTAGGATGGATAGGGTCAAATGATTTTGCAATTGGGTGGTTTAAGAGCTCAAAGTTGGGGATTGAGGCTTGAGGTTTCCCAATGTGGAGTTCTAGAAGGACAAACTTAAGGAACTACATAGTTGAGGGACTCACAAGGTCAAGCTTAAGGCTTCAAATTTCCCAAGGTGCAATTCTGAGGGGCTAGGCAAGGTGACTGAATAGTTGAAGGACTTAACAGCTCAAGGTTGAGGCTTGAGTCTTGGAATTTCCTAATTCATAATTCTAGAGGGAGAATAGTATCAAAAATTGCACAATTACCTAACTCAATGGTGTCAGGCTAGAAGCTTCAGGCTTGACATTTCAAATTTTTGGCTAATTGGAGGGTAGAAATTACGTTGTTTTCGAGCTCAAGGTTCAAGGTTGGGAACTATGATTGTGTAGTGTGTTGTTCCTAGCTGTAAGGTCAGGGCTTAAGGGTTTCGAATGTGCAGTGTGTAGTTTAGGGAGGCTGAGTAAAGTCAAGTTGTTGGGAGTGAAATTGTTGGATAAGGCTGAATATGGGATCAATGAAGCTCATATCAACATAGACAACTCTATTACATAGTCACATAGAAAACAAGAACAACATAATGTCCTCAATGTGATGGTGATACAACACGTTGAGAAATCTAGGGGCCACATAATAGATGCTTTCTCTTACTTAAGATAACTTCTTGTGAAGGATTTTTATTTTTCTTGGTTATATTGTTCTTTAGCTTGATTATTATGGTGTTATTTTCATAAAGAAAGCTACCATAACATAATGAATAATGATACAAACAACACAACATATAGGCTATCAATCAGGCCAAAACATCTCCAAGATTGAGAGGAAAACCCATTGAATTATTCTTCTTATAGAATGTTCAATTGGAAAATTGCAACACCTAGAACCTTGAACGATAACCCCTCCGAGATCAAGTCAATACTTTCTTCATGTAAAAGTCAATTTCTTATTTTATTCTATTTTGTCCTTAACCCCTAACCCTAAAATTCTAATCTAAACCTTTCAAGTCTTCCCTTTTCAATTCTCGACCCTTGCAATTGACTGTCCTTCTCACACGTGTGACTAGATTAGGGCTCTTTTAACCCTATTTCTCCTTTGCTAGACTTTGGCTAGTTTCTTAGTGAATTCATCCTGCCATATAGATCGTTTCCTTGCCTTAATTTGGTCTTCTTAAGGGGACTAGGTTTCCGAATTGCAACAACAAGATGTCCACTAGTTTCCTCTCACGTGTGGAGAGAAAATAACCCAAAATGAACTCAAAAAATCATCCTTCTCTTATCTTCCTCTGTCCTTCACTTCTTTGTTCCTTTTCTCCTTCTTGTGATCGAGATATAGGTTTGAGAAGTTTGTCCTTGAGAGATGTAGAATGTGCTTCCATATATAGGATTCTTATCCCTTGAAATAAGGAAAACTTGTCATTGTTTAAGAATGACTTCTTTCTTTAGTAGCTAACTTGATTTATAGCCCTTGACTTGGTATTGGAGGGTCATTTTGACTCTTTTTCTTACTAAGGTAATTTTCTTACAATATATAACATACCCAAGAAGTGTCATTTATACATGAAAATGACTCTCTACACTTGTAGACTCAATGAAAATCCCTAAAAGCTCTCAATGGAAGATTAACCTAAAAATGAATTCTCTTGAGCATGAAACCCATGCCTCAAGATCAAGAATAATAAATTTATTTTTCTCATTACATAAAATCATGATTACATATGCCATTATGAAGACTGAACCTAGTTACATATTCCGACACTTGCTCTTAACTAGGGAGGTATTCATAATCCATACAAGGTACTTGGACATTCTGAATTTGAAGAATTCTCATAATAAGATTCAAATTGGTAACCCATATGTATCGAATTATATCAGCCAACATTGTCAAATAGAAAGGCCAGGACTAATATCTCTGTCTCTCCATAGGATCAAAGCATGATGCTAAAGCGACAAATGACTTATAGACACCTTCATCATTGTCTCTCAAGGAGCATACCCCACCCGGGTGCTCACAGGGTATTTCCTTATAAGAATATTCTTATCTTGGATTCTCTAACACATTCTAAAAAGAGTATCAGATGTTAGATGCATATCCAATCCTCCATTATTTCTTCCCAAGTGAAGACAAGAATGATGTGTCTATCTCCCCCTCTCAACTAGAGAGGATATACCCATTCAAATGAAGGAACATACCCATTCCTATCAAATGAATGAACCCAATATCCCTCTTAGCTTAGGTACTTGCTTCTAATTTTCTACCAGTTTAGAAACTTGCTTCCAGGCTCCCTCATAACTAGGGACCTATTTTTAGTAAAAAATATTTATTCATTGGTGGAGATTGTGGTACCTTTAGTTGCTTGTATTTATCCTCCATTTGATGTCATTAATTTCATCTTCAACATTATTTAGCCTTCATATTTATATGGAATCATCCATCCTCACTTTCCTTCATGAGGAACATAGGTCATGCCATCCTTCTCTTTGTTAGAAAGTGATATTCTAGTCCCCATCTAGCTTTGTCTTTACACAGCTACCTCTTCCACATCATGTTTCCTCTGTGATATTTCATCAAACCACATGAATGCTTAGTTGTAGGTGACATCAAAAACTTTCTTTCAGTAGCCATGTATCAAAAAACCTGATGTTTTTTAATAAAAAATGGAAATTAAATAAAACTTACCTTTTATGATAGCCTTTCATCATGACATCTGCTTGCTTGCAATATCAACATCCCATACATATATTTGACCCATATCCAAGATATATATAATGCTAAGGGTCTACTTCTTTTCTAGGCATCATCAGGGTTCTCATATCTTTCCCATCGAGATATCATAGTCAAATATTTTAGTCTTTGGATGTTTAATGCCTTCTACATAGTTGTGTCTTTCATTATCTTTTCCTTTCTTTGTTCACACATTTGTTCCTAGGATCTTGCAATCATACTTCCTTTGTCTTTGTAAATCATTTCATATTCCTTATGAAGACATGTTATGTTGATTTCATCTTGAAAATATGTGAACCATGCCTTCATGCATCCTTTTAACGAGAGATATCTTCCTTTGATCATAGTCATGAAGTAGAGAATGCATCCTGACTTATGAAACTATATAATGACATGACTTAACTCATTAAACATATGAATACATACGCCTTTTATTCTTTGGCCATCTAGAATTCCTTTAGTAGCTTTTCGTCCTTGATTTAGAGTGCTTGTGCTACACTCTTTTTTCACCATACCATCATTTTTTTAAACAATGAATCCCATCCAAGGTGGAATTCTCAACGAAAAATTTGCTTCTCCCAAGAGATGAACCTTCCAATGAAGATTCCATTAGAGGATCCTGATAATCCTCATCCTGTAAATGATTCTTCCTAATAATCCATGATGATATTTTCACTAGATGACTTTCTTCTACCCATAAGTACCACTTATGCTTCCAATCAGGTTACCAAGAGTTACTTCCTTCTAATAATGATTTCCATAGACTTCAACTATCTTTCAAGATTCCGATAATGATGTCATGAGATCTTCCTTTCAATCATATCCTACTATGATCCCATCCTAAAATGATTCTTCCTATCATGCTTCTAATGTTTCCTACCATGATAGCTATATTTACAAAATTGAAAAGACGTAGGTGGAGAAGACTTATCTCAATCATAGTAGAGATCTTTTACTTCTTATTTCTTGGATTTATTCTTTTTAGCTTCTTCCCCTTATTCAGTGATATGGGCTTCTTCTCTTCCTCTTTTCTTGGCCTTCTTAAACTTAGGACAATCTCTCTTATAGTGTTGATATTCTTAAATGCATAGCATTGAACCTTTGCCATATTCTTCTTTCTTTTCTGAGGACCAATTTTTCCAAACTTCCCTTTCCTTTTTTCCATGGCAGCATATGCTTGATTTTTATCATTTCATCCTACATCACCTTTTTCATTCAACCTCATTTATTATATCTTGCATAGTGAACATATTTCATTGAATGGAATAGCTTCCTTCTTCCCATATATGCTTGATGTAAATCTTCCCCATTCCTTCAAAAGTTCATTGAGCACTATGGTAGTCATTTCCTTGTCAGACATTATTTCTCCCAATTATTGTAGCTGGTCCTTTATTTCATATACCTCTATAAAATAAGAGGCTATTCCTTCTTCTTTTGATATATTGATCTTGTATATTTCTTGTCTTAATGAGATCACTTCTCCTGCAACGCTTACAGAGACTAATTCTACAATTTTGTCATATATATCATTTTATGTTTCCAATTTTGATACATAGGGAATGAGGGGATGCTTAATGGATTATATGAGAATCCTTAGAGCCCTTACTTCCCCTTTCATGAATTTTGTAAGTGCTTGAGCTTCTTCCTTCAAAGGTTTAGTGATTAAGCCCTTAACATGTTCCATGACGTCATTTTATATGAGGTTCAAATATGTTTTTCTCTTCCATGCAAGAAAGTTTGAAGCCCCAACCAACATGTTTCTTTCCTTGGAAAAAACATTTTGATAGATTCAAATCTAGCCATAAATATACTTTCTTGTGAATATGCTTCTTGATGAAAATGTATTCAACCTGCTTCCTTCTTGAATTTGATGATGATATGGGTAATAGAAAACTCTTCTTGATGAAGATGGCTTTCTTCAAAAGTGATCCTTGACTCAAGGAGAGGGAGATCACCTTGAATATTTTAATGATGATGAAAATGAATTTGATCTTTTCTTCCCTTGGATGAGAAGACTTCAAGATTATTTGATTTTTATTCCTTCCTTTATTGATTAAAGATAGGGTCTTTGAGGTCTACTTCTTTGAGGTGATTATTTGAGTGAGGATCCCAAGAATGTTCCAAGTGTAGATACCTTCTTTGAACGAACTAGGGTTTCTACTCACTTCAATATGATGATGTGATCCTTGACCTTGAGGTGCTATTAGGGTGATTGGCCCTTATTGATGATTAATGCCTTTGACGATCTACTAGTAATTCGGTCCTTGAGTTTCCTTTGTTGAGATTCCCTTCCTCGACTTATCACATTAGCTCTGTTACCATGTTGAGAAATCTAAGGGAAGCAGAATAGATGATTCATCTTACTTATGATAACTGTTTGTGAAGAATTTTTATTTTTCTTTATTATATTGTTATTTAGTTTAATTATTATTTTGTTCTTTTCATCAAATAGATATGATAACATAATTAACAATGAGACAAAGTAAACAAGATATAGGGTATCAACCAGGACCAAAACTTCTCCAAAATTGAGAGGAAAAGCCACTGAATTCTTCTTCGTATAGAATCTTTAATTGATGAATTCCAACACATAGAACCTTGACCCACAACCCCTCAAGGTCAAGTCAATCCTTTCTTCAAGTCAACATCAATTTATTCTTTGATAATGCTTCGTCATTAACCCTTTCCCATATAATTATAATGTAAACCTTTTGGCCATCTTTTTGCAATTCTCAAACCTTGCAATTTATTGTCCTTTTCACATGTGTGACTAGATTAAGGCTTTTTTGACCCTCTTTCTCCTTGACTAGACTTGGGATCATTTCTTAGTGAATTCAACCTACCATATAGATAATTTCCTTTCCTTATTTTAGTCTTATTAAGGTGGCTATATTTCTAATTTGTAGCAACAAAAACTACCCTAGTTTCATCACATATGTGGAGAGAAAATAGCACAAAAACAACTTAGAAATATGTTCTTCTCTTATATTCATTCATCCTTCTCTTCTTCTCTCCATTTATCCTTCTTGTGATTGAATGAAAAGTGTGAGAAGTTTTTCCTTGAGAGAGGTTGAATTCTTCCTTATATAGGCTTCTTGCCCCTTGAAATAAGGGTAACTTGTCATTGTTTAAGGTTGACTTGTTGCTTGAGTAGCCGACCTAATTGATATCCCCTTACTTGATCTTGGAGGGTTATTTTGACTCTTTATTTGACTGAAATAATTTTCTTACAATATGTAACATGCTCTAGAAGGGTACTTTATACATGACAATGACTCTCTAGGCCTATAGACTCAATTAAAAATCCTAGAAACCCACAATGGGAGCTTAACCTAAAAATACATTCTCTTGAGCATGAAACCCATGCCTTAAGATAAAAAAATAATAAATTTATTTTTCTAATTACATAAAATCATGATTACATATGTCATTATGAATACTGAACCTAGTTAAATATTTCAACACAACATACCTCTCCAAGTGTAACACAGAAGGTACACTTTGCGACGAAAGTGACAACACTTGTGCGACAATGCATAAATATTTGGGAATGATTATAAAACATGTATAAATGACTAGAAGGACTCATCAAACCCAAACTTGTACATTGAAACAAGCCAAAACTCCATTTTACACGATAAGTGACACTTCCCATGCCAAAAGACGACATTTTCTATATGAAGAGAAATGTGAGAGTGACACTTGTGATATGCGAATGACAGTAGAAGAAACACATGTGAGAGAAAATATAAAATGAAACAAATGCTACTTAAAGTGAAAAAAAGCAAAAGATATAGTAAAAACATGAAAGGGACACTTGCGAGACTGAAGTCATGGAAAAGAGATAATTTGAAAAACTCACCAAAATAGAAATAAATTCGCAACGAAAAGTGAGAGAATATCAATGAAAGCGCATACTAATTGTCAAGATAGGTTGGTCATCACACGTGTATTGACTTGGTGGACTTGCTCTATGCCTATTCAAGTGTCCATAGAAGAGTACACTCATAAACTTGTTATAGATTGAGCACGTGTAAGCATCAATTGAACCTAAAGTGACTACGGAATGAACGATCGCAATATCTATCGTATGATCCAAAAATCAAGTGTAGAACAAATTTTGGAGGGTGTTTGTCGCAAGAACAACACTTGGAGAGAAAATGGGAGAGCTCCAACTTACCTATCTTGGTCTAATATTTTGTGCAAGGTCTAGATCCTTGGGGTGTATTGATCTATCCTTCAGATTAATTTGGCTTCCCCACTTACCCCATGAATAAACATAGACCCCTCCATCCTTCCTCAGTTGAACACAATCATAAAGCCATCTATATCATGATGTTTCAAATAAGGAGAAGGTTAATGTTTGTCACAATCTTAAGATATTCAGAGTACAATTTTTCATCTCTGGTGTTGCTTTGCTTCCAATAGCCATGGGAAATACCCCAATGGAGTAACTTGAGGAACACAAGCATTACTATGCTTCCAACGAGCCTAGATAGTACCTTGGCAGAGTTGCTTGCTTCACCTCCCTATGTAGTAATCCTTTCATTTCTTTCACACTTTACTTATTTATTTTATAAAGGAATTTTCATCGACAATTATTCATTTCATGTGGTGGAATAGGGATCCCTAATTATTGAGACAAAAATATGTTGTTCCTTCAGATAAGCATAAAGAAAACCTCTGCTATTGGTTTGTTCATTTATATTTTCCCCTTGTCCTTCTCTACTTGATCAAATAAGCAATGAAAACACTAAAACATAAAGAACCGAGTGTAGGCATGATATTTCTAGAACAAGCACAAAGATTGAAGTTCGACACAAATCTTTCCTTATGCAAGGATCATATTTTTGTCAAAACATATTCGACCAAAAGGTGTAACCAAGATGAATACGAAGGACTAAAGGTTAGCCAAATGTTTCAGTGTCACAAGAACCTTTTCTATTTTTTCCAAATTGTCTTTCGAGCCAAAGGAACATCTTTTGTGCGATGTCTTATAAACAAAACACAAAAGACAAGTCACGAAAAGGAATAAAATCTAGAAAGACGAAAAAAAAGAGGCTAAAAAGAAAAGTGAATATAGGACCAAAGTTAGAAAAGACAAGAAAAACCATAGAAAACTAGTGCAGGATGAATGTGTAAGGAAAACTAATATGCAGTTAGACCTATTCCTAACCTAACTAGCTATAAGGTATGGGTCACATGTAATGAAATTTCCAATGTAGCCATTGTATCTACTCTCGACCTACATACACAAAGATATGAGCAATTAAAATAGATATAAAATAGTGTGAAATGGAAAAGATAAGAGCTTGAATAACTTTCACAACAAATTGAAGGTATTTCTTGTTAGTAGAAAGATATGTCATAACCACTACTTCTGACCAACTCACATTCTTACCTTTTCATGAAAACCATAATTAAATAAACCTTGAAAGTCTCTTGCTAAGGCATCTTCATGTGTGTTTTTCACCTTAGCAAGCATGACAAAAGATCAAAACTTGCTACTTGTGACAGAGCTTGCCAGGTAATATTGCTCACATCATTCAATGATTCGATCAAGACAATCCCCTTGAGAATCAATAGATCCTTGAAGAGATGAATTTTCAATTAAAATCCTAGGATCAAGATGACAATATCAGAAGGGAAAATGAAACTAATCAAGTTCAAATGGCTTGTCAAGACAATGAGTGCATGAGATAACCACAGTGAACGTTGAAGCACCTAAACTGCTTGAAAAGTATATGAATAGTGAGATAAATCATACATATCAATCAATGTGAAAAAATTATCATTGAATATGTTGGTGGGAGAATGATAAATTGAATGACAGTTAATATTATGATCAAATTGACTATTTGTGGCATGATATTATCGATTAATAGAAAAAAAATATAAATGAATTTTAATATCTTGACGAATTCCTTGAAAAAAATGAATCATTTTCCTCTCTTAATAGATATAAAAAACCATTTCCTTGCAACTAGTAACACATTGCACTAGCATCTAATCATTGAAAGAAGTGAAAAGGGATGCTAGTATAACAAACACATGAAACAAGTCAGGATAGAATGAGTGAAGAAGAATTTTATTTTCCAAATAACTCATGCATTCACTAGTGCTGAAGAGGATTCCAGGTGCGATGAAGAAAAATATTGGCAATATAACATTCAAAAGAAAAACCAAGAGATGACTATTCTAAAATGCATTTGATAGACATGATAAATTTGGCCAAACATAGTCTTTGAAATTATCAACTTTTATGTTCCATAACTGTATGAAAGTTACCCACTCTAAGCTGAAGTTAAGAACAAGAACCTTGCATGGGAAAAATCAACTGAAATAGAATCTTAAATCCGATTCAAAACTGAATATTGAAAGTTTGAAAGACTACATCCGAAATACCACACATATTTCAAGAAGGAATTTACATCCAGCGAAACCATGTGAAGAAATGAATATTGAGAGGAAAATCATATCTCACTTATTTTGAAGATCTTAATATAGTTGTGAGATCATAAAATAACCACCAACATAATTTGAAGTGCCTCAACTTCCTGAAAAATCCCAGAACTTTCAAGGATTGTAAAATTGGATTCTAAAGATTGAATTAAATCATGGATGGTGTGAGGATAGTTGCTTCCACTTATTTCAATGATACCACTACTAACTGGATCACAACCATCTCTATCACTTATTTGATTGGATTTTACAATTTCAACAACTATATTATTCAAGTTGAAAGATTCTTTTGATCACAAATATAGAGATGTATGATTTGGAAAATTTTCACGAGTAAGCTAATTTGAAGAGTTTCCTTCATGTAAAGCAAGAGATGATGAGGGATGGGAAGAATACCTAGTGATTCATTTTTTATCATAGACAACCTCACTACCTTGTGTCAATTGAGAATTTAACTTATCGTATGAAGAACATGAAGTGCATGGAGTATCTTTATTGCAAGCAGAAGCATTACAAATAGTAGAGCATAAGGGATAGTGAGATAAAGAGGAAGTTTCAATGAGAGCATATTATTTGATCGAATCAAATTTTAGATATAAATCTTACAAAGTAAAATATTCATGAGAAAATGAAATATCAACTGACACAACTGGGCATTCATCATCGCATACATAAACAGAGTCATCATCATTAGAACGATTGTTTCGCAAGACTGTGGATATAAAAAAAAATGATTTCTTTTGTTTGATTACCAAGATTAGAATATTGAAAATCATCCCACAATGGAAAGGCATTATCCTGACATGGGGGACTTTGAAAAAGGGAAGAGAGGTCAAAGTTCTCTTCACTTTCCTTCCCTTCTACATGTGTAGTGTGACTTCCTTGAACCTAATCACAATTTGAATAAAAAACTTGAATTCAAGAGAGTGTGAAGAACTAGTTGATGGAATTTATTGATCAAGTGAATTATGATACAAATAATTATGGCATGTAGATGATAGACGATGACAGATGTCCCTTAAAGAAGTAATACTTCTAGTGGAACTAGATTTAGGATTGTGGTTAAGGATGCTAGTGTGATCTTGAGGAATGAAAGGATTGGTCCTCACCCTAGGATCCATGAACCATTCCAAGGTTTCCTCCATTGGATCTTAATCATGTGAGGTGTATGAAGGCTAAAGATATGGATTGGTACCCACATCATCGCAAGGAGGTACCCACATCAGAATTTGAAAAGGAGGAGAATAAGGAATACAAGAAATAATAGATTACTCCTCTAAAATTATAGGTGTCTCATTATTTACAAGAGTTTTGGAAGTGGAAACATCAGGGGGTCAAGATTCACCATGAAAAGAGATATGAAACAAAAGCTCAAAATTTTGTTTCAAGAAATCCAAATCTATGTCTTCTTCAAGAAATTCATAACAATAGTGAGGAAATCGATTATAAAACTCCTCAAATGATTCATTAGATTTCATTCTTATTTTATTGATTCTTCAAGAACATCCTGGTAATCATACCTATCAAATGATAAATTAAGCTCCTTTATGATGTGTTTAAAAGAATGAATCAAAGCAGGTGGTAAATTATGACATCATCAAATAACTCAACCTTAAAGTGTGAGTCAGAAAAGAATAGAAGCCACATCTTCAGAGTCAATCTCATAATATTCACAAAATTTAAGAAAAATAGATGCATGCTCAGTAATGAATATATGACCCTCACTATCAAACTTAAATTGCGACAAGTCATCAAGTAGTTCCACGGAGATTAAAAGTATACCAGGGGGTAATTAGAGAAAAATTCCAAGATTATGATTTGAGGATGAGCCATTTAATACATGAGATTCTAAACAGACTCAAAAGGCACAAATTTTCATCTAGACCTCCTTTAAGCACCACTTATTGACTGGTCTGGAAATTCATCGACCAATGGGCCTCCCCAATGAAAAGTCCCAAGTAGACTTCACACCGTTTGGTGGGGGAGCCCTTTTGGAACTAATGTCTGGCTTCCATATATTAATATAGATATTCCCTAGCTATGATGCTCAACACAAGAGAGTAATGCATAGGTACTTTCGTAGTAGCAAGTGAGTATGCTTTGTAGAATGTTCAGTTACAAAATGTATCAATGTTCTTTTACCGAAAGGGAAGAAAAAAAGTGAGCCTTTTAAAGATAAGTAATGGTACCGATCTATAAAATACACATGAACATATACATATAAATGAGTCATTGGACAACTAGGAAAATATTTCACATAGAATCGATGATTGTTAAAACAAATACAAAATACCTTCAACAAGATAAGTACCAAATCCACCAAAATAGTTGAATTTCCTTAATACATATGAAAACAACACACATCGTAAACATTCAAAGAATAGTCTTACAATATTCATGACCTATGCATGAAATCATGATGGATACACTAACAATAAAAATAAGCGGGCTACACTAGTATTATATGGACCTAACACGCCAAGGTGAAAATTACTTTGCATGAGTTATGAGGGTGTATATATAATAAATGGGGTGACCTTTCACCTCCCTTGTGAATCTTGGACTACCCTCATGATTGTTTGACTTGTCTACGACCTTTTGACTTCCTACATGACTTTTCACTTTACATAGATGACTCTTGGACTTCCACTTTACATTACATTTCTCCAATATTGAATTTACATGATCCACAAAATGATGTGGCAAATGATGACTGATGACATGACATGAAATGACATTGATGATATGGAATGCATGATGATGTGGCAGTGTCAACCAATTCTTTTTTGTTGCTTTCTTTGTGTCTTCATGAGTGGTGGTGTTATATGTTCTTCTTCTTCCTCCTACATCTAGAATGAAAGTAAGGGGTCCTCGATGTGGTATCAGTTTCTGATATTTTGTTTTACTCTAGTGTTCCTTTGTCTTCTTGCCTGATGATCATATTATGTCTTCAACTCCATAGGTGTTTTCTAACATGGTATCCTTCTCCTTTTCCTCCATCATTTTCCTATCAATGATAAGATAGAGTACCAATAACTGAAAAACCACTCACGACATGCCAACGTTAGTCCAAAAAATCCTAATCTACCATGTTTAATGAAATCACTTGTTAGGGCAGGAACTGGGTGAATAATTGTGATTTAATTAGGGACTGTGTAGTTCCAAGGCCAATGTTCAGAACTAAGGCTTCGGACTACACAATGTGTAGTTCATGATGCAAGGGTTAAAGGATTGTAAAATTAAGGGGTTTAAGATCTCAAGGCTGGGCCCTGAGGCTTGAGGTTTCCCAATGCATAATTATGGAAGGGAAAGCTTAAGGAACTATGGACATGAGGGACTCATGAGGTCAAGATTGAGGGTTGAACCTTGATGTTGCCCAATGCATAGTTATGAGAGGCCAAACTAGGTGAATGCGTAGTTGACGGACTAAATAGCTCAAGGTTGAGGGTTGAAGCTTGGAGTTTCCTAATTCACAATTTTTGGGGGAGGAATGGTCTCACGGATTTCATATTTTGTGTAGCTCAAGGAAATCAGTATGAAAGCTTGAGGTTTGACACTGCACAGTGTGCAGTTGTGGCCATGGAAACTTTTAGGTGTTAATATTCACAAGTGGGCTAATTCATATTTCTCCAAAAAAAATCATCAATTTCCTTTTTCTAAAAATTATTTTCTCCAATTTTATTGTATATTAAAATAATTTTATAAAAAAATTTTCCCAAATTGTATAAATACATATATATAAAACTATTATAAATTTACATGTTTTTACAAAGATATCAACAAGCATTTTATAATTTGCAATTTGGGGACTCGTAATATTCGCCAAGGTTTCTAAATGTTAAGACAAATTTTCATAATTAGATTTTTCCCTACTTTTGTCTCACTAGAGGGAGGAAATTGTGTAGTTTTGGAGCTCAAGGGGGTTAGGACTATCCAGTGCATAGTTCAAGAAGGCTGAATGAAGTGAAGTTGCCTGGGAGTGAAATTTTCCAAATAAGTCTAATTGTGGGATCAATGAAGCTCAGATGAGGAAAGGAAAAACTAGATCATGATGACACACTCCAATAGTGGATGAAACAAAATTGATCACTCAGAAAACAAGAACAACATGATGTCCTCAATGCAATAGTGATACAACATACTTCTCCAAGTGCGACACAAAAGGTACGTTTTGCAATGTAAGTGACAACACTTGTGCGAAAATGTATAAATATTTGGGAATGAGTGTAAATCACGTCTACAAGACTAGAAGGACTCATCAATACCAAACTTACCCTTTGAAACAACTCAAAACTCCACTTTACATGATAAGCGACACTTCCCATGTTGAAATAAGGAATTTTCTATATGAAGAGAAAAGTGCAAGTTACACTTGTGATATGTGAATGACGGTGAAAGTAACACATGCCAGAGAAAACATAACATTAAAATGACACTACTTAAGGTGAAAAAAAAGAGAAAGTGATAGTAAACACCTGAAAGAAACACTCAAAAAAGCGAATGCATGTAAAAGTGATAGTTTGAAAAACTTCTTGATATAGAAGTACATTCACAACAAAAAGCAAAAAACTGTCAATGAAAGCATGCAATGACTGTCAACATAGGTTGAGCATTACATAAGAATTATCTTGGTGGACTCATGCTATGGATGTACAAGCTTTCATAGAGGAGCATGATCATGAACTGGTTGTGAAATAATCATGTGTGAGCATCAATCGAGCATAAAGTGACCACAGAAGGAATTTATGCAAGATTCACAATAGGCTCCAAAATTCAAGTGTAGACCAAATTTTGAAGGGTGTTTGTCGCAGCAACAACACATACCTCAGTGTATCTCAAAGGATGCTATCACATTTGTACAAATTATTCCATATTATTAGGATACATAATAATATCAAGAAGTTAACTACAATGACAATAATCATCATGCATATGACCAAAATGCATAGAGCAACAAATTACTATCATGCATGACTAATCGATGCACGTACATATGACTGCACTAGTCAACTAACATCTATCATACATGTAACCACAACAACAATAAAATGACAGGTATGTGTATAAATTTGATGCATATAATAACCATTAACCATCATGCCTGAATTCCAAACATATCAAATTGTATGATGATATGATTTTACCCCGAGGTCCAATGCTGCAACCTCACTCGTATACCAATTTGTAACTATCCCTCCAACATTTACCCACTTTGACAATATCTTTACGGTAAACATGAGTTGAGTGTTACTATGATATGACTCGACCTCCAAGTTCCAGTTATGGAAGTGGGGCCTACAAACCGTAAGTGAACTTACATCCCTCAAAGACTATAGATTACTCAAGAGCCTACCAACCACCCTAGGTGATTATTCCCTGTGTCGGAGTTAATTTTCGGTAGGCTTAATCCCAAATCACATCCATAACACTTCATGGATATGGTTGGGAGGTTATAACTACACCCACATGCCTATCTCCATGCAGTTATGACCCAAATTTTCCTATTAAGTGCACATGTTATGAGATATATGCCACCTTTTTAGGCTAGCCTCAAGACCACTATCTATAACTTCATGTAACTTTATAAAATCATGACAATGATGATAGTGATACTAAACAATCAAAGATTGAGAAAGATCTTGAACTATACATGTCTAATACTAGATGGACTTTTCATCAAGAAAATAATAAGCATGCAAGCTACAGGTCATGAATGCATATTTAATCATAAACCTCTCAACTTCATTTAAGGATCACCAATAAGGGTTTATTCCATCTTAATTTAGTTGCAATAACACTTTTTAGCCCATGCATTCGTCAACCATCCAATAACTTATGAAATCATGAATAAGATCCATAGCTAGAGAACATCATAAGACAAAGCATATAGGCAACATATAACCAAATTAGGAGTTATGAAAAATCAACAATAAGATCACAATAGTAACCAACACAAGTGCTCGTAGATCACAATATGAAAATTTCTCATATTAACATATGAAATTTCCACATATTAATATATGAAAATTCCTACCAATTAAAGGACTTTAATGTACTACCCGACCATAGATTGGGTTGAACCAAATCTCTCTTCTATCCAATCACCCTCGCACCATATTCCAAGCATGAATGTGGGAACATAAGGGTTAAACCAAAAAAGAACCAATCAAGGATTCAAGAGGCCAAACCACCTCAACCATAAAGCACAATGATCTCATGTACATGGTCCATAAATTATTGACAACAACCATATTGGTCTCTGCTCAAGCTGTCCAAGCATCCAGGAACTAGTAACTCAACCTACAGCCTACAGGGAACCCAAGTTGTTATAGGGCTCCAAATATCTCCCATCTCAACCCATAGACTCTAGAGAACCTAATATGTTTCAGGGCTCGAGATAATTTGTCCCAACCCACAACCATAGGAAACCAGAGAACCAATCTAAAAACCAAAAAGGGTAACCCACTTCACCACGACTATCCTAAAAATGTAAAGGAAAGGCTAAAACTAGTGTCAATCCAAGAAAATATCTATGTAAATGACAACCCATAACCAAGGAACCACATGAATATACCATGCATCCAAAAACAAACAAGGATATCACGCATGCAACCTATTAGCTACAAAGTAAGCTTGTTGTAGCAGTTGATCCAACTATCTTTTTGTGATTCCTTTCTTTCCTTTGCATGCCCTTTTCTTTCTTTCATATCTTCTTCCAAATCCAAGTGAATGCTAGATTTCTCTAATAATAATCTAAGTGTGTAAGAGTGTAAGAGAGCCAAATTCTAATCAAACAAAAGTTAAGACAAAATTTGTCAATTATTTCTCAGGTGCATTTTTATCAATGATGTCTAGTCCCTTCCTTTCCTTTTTCATTTTTTCTTCATTTTCCTTCATTTTCTTTCTATTTCCCCTAGCATCCAAATTTGTGTCTCTTGACCTTCCTTTTCTCTTATTTTTCTTTATTTACTTAATTAAATGACACTTATTGGATCCTTCCCTTTGCCAATGCCTTTCCTAAGTTCCATAGCCATCAATAAGTGACAAGTGATGCCCACTATAATGTTTTCCCACAGTTTAGCTTGGAATACATGTCCCATGACCACTCTTATTTTACCTACATGAAAATCAACTAGGGGTTGTTACACAATAATAGTGTGAGAGGTCACATGGGGTCTTATGTGCAAAATCTACATACAAGTAACTGAGAGTACCACAAATGATATTGCTCCATCATAATAAAGTTTGAAAAATAAGATGTGAAAGTTGTATTGAAAATGCACACTTGTTGCATGGATGCTAAAAATATCTCTTGGATTAAACTATTTGAAAGATGGAATATAAGAGACCATGGTAAATATTTCATTTCAAGGAATCTAGTAACACGACTGAGTGGAATAAAATCCTTAGTTTGCATTCTACACTGACTTGTGGATGGGTTAGTAGGGGTGAATGGGTTGGGTAAAAACATGGAATAGTGATGCATGTCATCCTAGGGATAGTAACGTGTGGTGAGTTCCTCCAAAATATCTTCACTATATGATAATATCGTTGAGGTTAAAGGTAATTAAAAAGGGGGATTGGGTATGGCCACATCCTTTGATAACAGTGATGGGAAATATAATATTGATAAGAAAATGATGGAGCAATTTCCATCGTCACTTTGATATAATGAGTAACAATGTTCCATGGGATCCTTCCTATGATCAAGTTTAGAAGGTACTTGATTTTCATTTGGTAGATATGAAGAGGAATTAATTGTGTGCCCACCAATGTGGTCCATAGAATGAGGGAGAGATTCATCCTCATCTTAGAGAGTAAGGTGCTCGAAGTAGTGTATCTCTTCGAATCCATCAGAAGGGACATTAAAGATATCATTTGGGGGGTTGGGTGGCACTTCGTCTTTATTAGGATTTCCATCAGAGAAGTGAATAATTTTCATTATTCCATATCTAAATGGGGTATAATATTGGATTTCTAAAATCAGTTAAGATGGAGGCTCACACATAAGCATGGTACGGTGTAGGCGGTCCTAGACAGGGAAATTTTTTCTATGAGGGATTATAGGTGATGAAGGAAGGTTGCAACATTTTCCTTGATTATAGAATAGAGGTGCACAGCCTTTTGGGGGACATTAAGTACATCCTCTCCCTTGTCGGGGCATGAAAAAGGAGGTCAACCTCACAGGACTTGCATATAAGGTGATTAGAGGATGATAGTTATGATGTGTCATAAAGTGCATTATTCTAGTGTATGCACATCATAGTGGCATCTATAACAAGGCGATATACTACACAATCGAGGATAGGGTGCCTATATGCGAGGAATCCCTGTGGTTGGATGATTCTAATTCTTCTGGGATCATGCTGGTCCACTACTTTAGGATGTGACAGTGGTGCCAATAGTATGGGAGGGGATCCAGGTGGTAATTGAGGACTTAGGTATTATCAATGATGGAAAAAGCATAGTAGTCAAAGAAGGTCCACTGGAGGAGGGTGGGGATTCATTCTGTGGAACTTGGTATTATTCTGAGCCACTGTTAAAAATGTACAACTGCGGTTAAATTCAACTTTGGAAAACACATTTTATGGAGGTAATGACTACATTGAATTCTTCTTTCCGAGAGGACCAAAATCGACGTAATGATCACTCAAAATAGATAAGGTAAAGTGTACTTATGAAGAAAATCCCTCATTTTCATATTTGATAAGGTCGGTCATAAAGAAAATTGGACACTTATGGAAGGATATAAATACAAGTGACCTCTATCTCATTTTGACACCATCATGAGACACTCTTCTAACTTGGTTATTGACTCACACATGTCCAAGCCTCGTTCGTGGAGGAACAGGCTCGCTCGAAGATGAAATTACAAGGTCCAAAAATCACATTTATGTTTTAGAGTTTTGTGCCTCAGTCACAGGCACAAGACAAAGAGATATTGATTGTAGTCACTGACTACTAGGCACATCCGTGCGACTGAAGAATCCCATATCCAAGAATAGCTCGTCCTTTGTGCAACTCACAGCTAGGGTTTGAGAATCTTATTTGTAGATTGCAATTTCTCTCGTATAGGCTCCAGAGAGTAACAAGAATTTTCTCAAACAAATGCATGACTTCTCCATGCGACCATGACCTAAATAATGGAATTTTAGTTGTCTTAAGATTTTTCTCAGTGAATGTAGTGTTTGGCAGTTGACCATAGATAATGATAATTCATTACAGGCTTCAAAATCAATATTTTGAGTATAAGAATTGTTGGGTTCATTTCGTCGATGTTGTAGATTATTTTGATGAATAATTATATGAATGAAGATATGAATCATTGTACTCTCTTTTGCTAAATCATTCGATGACAATCTAATAAGAAGAATAATTTGAAAGGGTTTTCCCATAGTGTGTTTTTCCTTGGTCTCCGACCAATCTTGGTGTCTCTAAGTGTGAATGTTTTTCTTCTACTGTTCCTCTATGTTCTGATGCATATGATGATGATATTGTTCTTTCTATATAATTGCATACATTGTTGAACAATTATGTAAATCTTAATAATGTTAAAATGTTGTGTGGTGAATGGAATGCGTTAATGAATAAATACAATTATCAAACCGTAGAACAATATATCCCTAAGAAAAATTAGCATGGTATTAGAGGTGGGCTAAAGAAAATTCACGTAGATCACCCCTATGATGACAGTATTGATGGATGGAAGAGAGGATGGTGGAGACCTAAAAGAATTATAGGGTTTGAAGAAAACCCTAGGAAATTTGGTTATTAGGGTTTGATGGATATTATGAGGTTAGGGTTTGAGAGAAACCCTGATTTATGGAAAATATTTGATATATTAAATATAGAAACCCTAGCATGTTCAAAGTGAATATGTTTAAGAACTTATGTCAAATTTTATGAAGCCGTAGATGGGACAGTCTCTGCTAGGCCTGGTTGCTAACAAAGTTGGTTGAAATATTGAAGGCAAAGGCAACATTGTTCTATGGATAATGGACAGTGATGCCTCTTCAAGTCTTTTTCAAGAGGGAGTTGATCATCTCTCATTGAAGATAAGCACTTTTTTATTTATGATGCTTCTTTATGTCTTTAATTTTGTTTAGACTTATAGATTTGATTATTGTTTTGATTATTACTTATGCTTCCTCCATATATATTTGAGTATTTGGATGCTTCTAACTTCTTGATGAGATATGACAAGTGGATCCTTCTTTAGGATCATGGCTAGTGTAGGAAGAGGCATCTGATGAAAAAGTGAGAAAGAACTACAAGATGCCTCTGTAAAATAAGAAGGTGCACAGGTATTTGAATACTACAAGGTATGCATGGTATATTGTTTCAAAGTTATGTTTCAGCTTCAATATTGATGGCAAGATAAGCCCTAAGGTATGATGATAATGTCTCCTTCTCAAATGGTTCATGGATGCATATGAAAGTTATTTGGATTCATGGTTCCTATGATGAAATGACGCACTTGGTAGTAAGACATGATGAACTTCTTGATTCTATTAAGCTACTTAATATTTATCTTTGATATATTAGTATACTTTAAGTTTGGATAAAATCTATCATTTTTGATATCTTGATATCGCGATGAAGGATAGAACCTTGATTCTAATAGTTGGTAAATTGATACTATTGATAATGTTTGTAAAAAGCATGGAAGCCATGATGATATAATTATAACAATGCAATTGATATTCAAGATATTTTTTTGACCATGGTTATGTTTTCATGTGTTTATTAATTATGGCATATGATAAAATTGAATGCCCTAACTTGATGGATTGAGTTACGTGATAAATAAGTAATGTTGTGATCATGGTTATTAAATTTTACTCCTATTAGCTATTTGACACTAACCTCTGATGATAGATTGATGTCATGATGAAGTAGTTGATGATAACATGATATAACCATGATAAATATATGATATAGTCTAAATTTATGATCTAAAAAATTTGTTGATGCATGATAGCATTATAGACATCTTGATGGCATGAATGAATATTATTGAAGTGGTTTCCCATTTAGAGGGAGAATCTCTCCATATTATTCTTACTCCCATTATCATTTAAATTATATGTATGGAAGATTCCTTACTATTGAAATATGATTTATGGACATGAATAGACAAATATCTCATATTGTTAGTCTCCAACAAAGCTATGACATGAGAAGAGAGAGTTTTCCCTTAGTTTAAGCCTTATTCACATGGATGTAAGGTCAAGGGTGCAACTGTAGCCTCCCAACCGCTTGGAGGAAGGCCTATGGGTGAAACTATGCCTATAGGACATAAGAGTGAAGCTTTGTGCATAAAGTCATAAGTACACTTGAAGGATGTCAGTCCTATTGACATGGAAAAGACAACATAAAGTTCTATGAGTAGGGAAGCTTGAATGATTGACTTACTATAATGTGAATACGTTCACTAAACTTGTGTTTTCAGGTGACGAGTATATGCATATCAATATTTGATTATGATTTTGACTGATTGATATATATAAGAATTATTTGATCTTATGATTGATAATTTACAACTTTGACTTGATGTTGAGATATGTTTTGGCTTGTAGATCTCTTTGTGATATAAAATTTGGGATTTGACCTAATGACTAATGATTTGATTTCATGATTGATGATTTTCCTTGATAACAATCCTATATGAGCATAGTGTCTTTTGGTGACTAATATTGGTATTCAATAATGGTTTTGTATTGGCCTCCTTGTTTTTATCACAATGGTTGAAGTATTGAAGTTTGTGATTCAGTATGATGTAATCTCACAATAAATTGATGGAACATATTCTTAGTATATGCATTTGCATCAAGTGACTTATATTATGATCATGAGGATGACTTGATGAAGCTTTGTTTGATAATTAAATAACAACTTGTTGGCATGATAATAAATGATGTTATGAGATCTCTACCTGTCACCTAGTCTAAGGAATCTGATACTATGATATTGATGATTTTGATATTAGTTATGATCTGGAATATAAAGTTTGATGAGATGACTTAGCTGATTTCATTGTACAATATTGACTTATGTAAGAGTGAACATATTATTTTGTTAAAGTATTATGTTTGCAGATAGCATTGTATGAAGCAAGATCCTCGATCTTGATGTGTTTACATTAACATTTATTTGGTGAAGCCAAGATGATGTGTTGATCCAAACCTCTACATCAGTAGTGTTTGAAGGTATAATTTTGATTTTGGATTTGTTTTTGGTTTTATATGTTGATGGTCTACTATTGACGGGTAATCAACCTTTGATGATCCAAGTAAGAGGGAGATGAATTCCGAAGCTTAAAATATTGAATCATGGCATGATGAATCTATTTCTAAAGTTGGGAAAAGAAAATATATATCATGAGTTTTTTGAAGAATCTTTGGAAAGTAATGAAAATCCTTGAACACTCTAGTTGAATTTCAAGAAATTATGAAGAGACATTGTTGAACCTGACTTGGAAACCGACAATTTATTAAAGCATTGATGTTCTATATGGAAAACCATTCATATACATATATGGTGTGCATAGAACGCGAGTGAATTCATGATTGAGCCACTTCATACACATTGAGTTGCCGTCAAACTCTCTTTGAGATATTTGCATGGGATGATCTCTTTTTGGTCTGAGAAATTCTTCATGTGATATGTTACTGCATGGATATACTGATGAGAACATATAAGCGTTCCCTTAGTATGATATCTTCTATGATGTTTTGATGAGAAGTTTGTATCTTTAAGCATGACTGAGATTGAGTACAAGGCTGCTAGCAGGGCTAGCTATGAGGTAGGATGAAGAAACGTTTTAAAGAGATCTTTGAGAATTTTTTAATATGACAAGGATACATTACGATGAGAAAGAGTGGGATATTATTGGCAGATAATGCCATATTTAGCTTGGACTGGGTTACCTTCATACATTGAGATAGTGTTGATGTACGAGACAATATTAGGCTTGTGGTTGACACCTCGTTGAGAGGGAGGATGACTATGGTATCCTTTTATGATATGTATACTTTTATTCTAATATGATAGTTTATTTGATGTCCTGTATGAATAGAACATAACTTCTATTGATACATGATTATTATTAGATATGAACATGATGATATGTTTCTATAGAGAGCATCACTAATCGAGAAAATTGAGCCAACTCTTCCCCCATGTCTAAGCTCCTAAGGTGAGGAATTTAGATGGATGGCTACTCGAGTTCAGGGATCCCTAGACAATAGGGTTGGAGATGTTTCTCCCCTATCTTAGTATTTTCAAATTATACCCAAGTTGGCATCATACCGACAAGATAGGCTTATTGGGAATACCATTCCTCATCTGGCCAATGGGTTGAGAGTGTACTTGGGGTTGTACAACCCAAGATGATTATGATTTAGGCCTTCTACCGCATGAATATTGAGGGTCATTGTTGGGAGTATTGGTTGGAAATAATATGGGTTGAGTATTAGCTCAACTATATTGGGGGATGCTTGAACCAAGCTAGAACAATATCGCATGAGAAACCTGGTTCTAGCATCCCCAAATACTATATGGGTTGAGTAATACCTCAACTATACTTGATTACCTGCATAGCGTAGGCTGCAGTTTCATGCAAGCAATATTGGGGATGATAGAACTAAGTTTTTCCATCCAAGGACATGTGATAAGTAGTTCGTAAGCTCCTATAGCTCAAATATTTCTTCATGCAGATTGGTAGTTTCCTATGCTTCCCTACAACAACTCTATGAAAATGGCTTCTAAACCTTCACAAAGGTCTATCATCAATATTTTTAGACCTTAAACAAACAATTTATCTAGTTTTGCACATCAATACATAACCCTAGACCTGACTTCGCACATATCCATCTGATTCATTAGAAAACATAGCAAAAATAACCCTTATCTTTGTGGATTTAGATAACTACTTAAATCATGCATAAATAAGATAGATTTAGTGGTTTCATGTAGCATTCATTCACTATTACATAATAAACATATTATAGGAAACAATTCATAATGTAAACAAAATTCAAAAGAAATACTTGGATTGCTCAACAGCTCTTCAAAATTGGTCTTTATTGATCTTCGATGTTTAGATTACAGAATCTTCTACACTACGCACTCAACTGCAAACTTACCAATGCCTCCTGCGCACTTAGCTACAGGAGCCTTCTTGCCTTAGCACTCACCCAAAACAGTCTCTATCTAATCTTAGCTTACATAGTTTTTTCTTCTAGACTCACTATGACTCAAATATATAGCCTTCTCAATACAATACCATGGTCTGTGGACCATGGTTGAGTCTCAAAATCAACTTATCTACTTATATAAACAAGGGGCTAAGACCCCTTTGACTCCTATCTATCTGCATGCTCCACATCTACATTTCGGGGAGACTTTACACCTTTTACAAAAACATATACAAAAATTGGGTTAACTAACCCCAAAATTGCCCTTAGGGACCCAATCCCAATAGGCCCACAACACAAATATCGTGACTCACCATCGAATGACTTAGTTGGGGCCTCGATCCTGTTGTGAAGACCACCTAGCGCAACCTACAACACTACAACTTTAGCAGCGCTCTACACCGCAGCCTGTTATACTCTTTGACCAATTTATCTGTTGTTTACCCCTTCACTGCTAGGCGCATTGTCCTCTATGTTTGTTGTAGCACCTTTACCTTTTCCTAAATTGACAAAGTAAGCTTACAAGCTTCCTTTAACAACAGTTGTAATTTGGCCTTTAGCATGACCTCTTTCCTCTGCAATTCTTCCGCATGTGCTTGCAGCTGCTTTCCCTCCTGTAACTTTGCACATGTAGTTGCTCACACCTCATCATATTGTCACTACATCTCTCAGGACATCTGTGTTTAGGTTTTGCAGGTTTGGATCCTCCTGCAGATTTTTCCATACTGCCATTGTTGTGTCAAACATCGATGAGTTGTTAGTGACTGCAGTATCGAGAGTTCTCATACCATCCTTAATCGTTGCTCTGCATTTCTTCCCTACCTCTGGTGGAGTTATTGGCTGCAACTTCAATTGCAACTCTATTATCTTCATTTGGAAGTCAAAGGTAACCATACCAACCTCATCCTTTGAGGCACATACCACAGTAGCTAATTTCCTTACTTTTGTTGAGGCTTCATCATCCTCTGGTATGTTCAATTCAGGTACTGACTTGTACCCCTGCTTGACCCTTGTCTCTAGGATTTGGCGTCATGTCTACAACTCCTCTTTTCCTTTAGTGTGTGAGTTTTCTCTACAAACATCTGTTAATTATTGACCTAAACCTCACTGATGACAGTGAGGGCGCACTGCTCTATGATACTTAGTTCCTTTGAAACCTCTTGATGCAGTACATGAAGGGTTGGGAGTGCCACTATAGCCAAATTCAGCCCCATGTCCTTCACTATGCTAGTAATAGTGCGATCCTCATCTGACTCTACACGAATGGACCCCTCTAGCAATGGTATAAATCTGAGATCCAAGATCCATTCCAGCTTCGCCTTTATCTCACTTCCCTATGTTAAGATCACCTGTACCCCACTCACTTGCCCGACGCCCACTTGAATCTTGTAATCATGGATCTGTAGCTCATGCAGATCCTTTTGTACACTTCCTACGGTTGTCATATATTGTTGCTCAAATTTCTTTCAACACCATTGGGTCAATGTGTGTCTGATTATAAGACTTATTCTTTTTGCACTATCCACTCATTTGCTCCTGCCCGAGTTGCTTCAAGGTGAAAGGATTGTTTTGCTCCTCACCAATGCCTCCTCCCTGTTCTGACAACTCTTGCTCGTATGTGTTATATGAGGCTGACATTTCACCTTCGTCTATATCCTGACGTTCTTTTCTTGCCTGCTCTTTGGTAGTGTGATCTTTTTCCACCCATTCTTTCTCCGCAACTACCTTAGCAACAACTTCCTTCTTCTTTTGCTCAGTGAGAGCTCACGTGACTTCTTGAGTAGCTTCCTTACGCTTCTGTACAATAGAGGTTTCCACAAATTTCCTCGTTCCTAAATCATGCCCTGTGGGGTCGCGCCACTCTAGTAGCCAATTCCCCACGATCTCCTGCACATCTATCTCTAATAGCAAATAGGGAAACTTGTGTCATGTGTGCTTTGGGTCCTTTTTCACTTTGATTCACACATTGTGGAAATCGGCCTTGAACCTTGTGTAGGCCAACAACTATGTGAACAAGGTTGGGGACAATGTTTGTCTTTGACTAATAACCATATGAAGGTCCATATCCATGAGAATCCATAAAATTTTTGACTCCTTGACCATTGTCAGACCCTTCGTAGACCACAACAAGGCAAACCACACTCCCTTGCATAAATCTTACTTGTGCGAGGCAAACTGAATGTCCTCCCTTGGCTTTTATTATCTATTGTTTCAAGACTATTTGTTAGCTTAAGGGGGTTTGACCAAAGTTCAGAGTTCTTCACTCCAATGAGCAAAACCCTAATTATTGGCCCTTTTAGCAACAACCCACATAACATAGGCTACAGTCTCACTTGAAGTAGTATTGGGGGTGCTGGAAATGGCTTTCTACATCTAAGGATATGTGATAAGCAATTCATCAGTTCCTATAGCTCAGATTTTCCTTCGGGCAGATCAACAGTTTCCAATGGTTCGCTACTGCAACTCTATGAAAATGTCTTGTAAACCTTCGTGAAGGTCTACGATCAGTGTTTTTGGACCTTAAACAATTACTCTGTCTACTTCCATGCATCAATACATAACCCTAGATATGAATTCACGCAAATCCATCTGATTCATTAGAAAACATAGCAAAAATAACCCTTATCTTCGTAGATTTATATAACTACTTAAATCATACATAAATAAGACATATTCAATGTTTTCGTGCAACATTCATTCATTATTCCATATAAAACATATTACAAGAAACAATTCATAATGTAAACAGAACTCAACATAATACTTAGATTGTTCAATATTTCTTCAAAATTAATCTTAATTGATCCTCAATGTTCAGGTTATAGACTCTCCTACCCAACGCACTCAGCTGCAGACTTAACAAGCCCTCATATGTACTTAGCTATAGGATCCTTCCCCTTCTCTCCTCAATACACAAAGCAGAGCCTTCCTGTCTTACCACTCGACCAAAAAAGTCTCTATCATTTCTTAGCTTACTTAGTTTTTTCTTCTAGACTTTCTAAGACTCAAATATATAGCCTTCTCAATACAATACCATGGTCTGTGTACAATGGGTGAGTCTCAAAACTGACTTATCTACTTATCCAAATAGGGGGATAAGACCCCTTTGACTCCTATATATCTATGTGCTCCACATCTCCATTTTGTTGAGACATTACATATTTTACAAAAAGTTATACAAAATTTGGGTTAACTAACCCAAACAATGACCCTAGGGACCCTATCCCAAAATTATCGTTTGAGGGTTTTGGGCCTCATTCTTAGGCATAGGATAGAGATATCTTGAATACAATCACTAGCTACTAGGCTCATCCATGAAATTGAAGCATCTTATTTGCACTTATAGCTCATCCTCTGTGTGGCTGGAATCTACGGTTTGAAACTATTAATTGCACACTGTAGTGGCTTGCTTGTAGGCTCCACAGAGTGACTGGAAGCTTCACAGCCAAATTGATGACTCCTCCTCCTTGCTACTAATCCCTAAATGATAGAATTTCATTTGTCCAAATATTTCACTCAATGAACATAGTGTTTGGTAGTTAACTGTCGACGGTGACAATTCATTATAGCCTTTAGAATAAGGATTTTGAGCATAAGCATTGTTGGGTTCATTTCATGGATGTTGTAGTTGATTTTGATGAATAGTTGTATGAATTAATATATGTATCATTGTACTCTCTTTTTCTGAATTATTTGATGATAATATAATAAGAAGGATAAATTGAAAGATTTTTCCCATAGTGGGTTTTTCCCTGGTCACCGACCAATCCTGGTGTCTCTATCTGTGAATGATTTTCTTATATTGGCCCTTTACATTCTGCTACATTGATGATGGTAATACTCTTCTTTCTATGTAATTGCATATGCGGTTGAATAATGAGGTAAATCTTAATAATTTTATGATGTTACGGGGTTAATGTAATGTGTTAATGAAGAAATGCAATTATCAAAACAAAGAACATTATAGCTCTAAGAAACATTAACAGCTAGAAGAAGTATAAAGTAATTGGTTAACAGGATTATTTTCCTATAAACAATTGTAGCCTTGCAAAAGGGATGTTGTTGGTTGTGTGAGAGTGAGGAAAGTTTCATGATATCACAATAAATATGGACAATATTCATGTACCAAACATATACACCACAGATGGAAAATGGATGGTTTGTATGAAACCTGCAAATTTGTGAGCGACCTTATGGGCGAGGACTAGATGGAATGGGAAGTAGGTTAAGAGTCTCTCATATTATGGGTATCTCAGGACAAATATTTATGTTATGTTCAGAAACACCAAAAATGGAAAATGAACAAGGAGTATTGATATATGGCCGCAATGATGTTTGTTTAATTCCATTATTTGTAAGTGGTTCCTGGTTTTCGGGAGCCTTCCCCTAATTCCTTCGTCTAGTGTCCGCGGGAGTTGGGGAAGCAGATTCTTGGGGGTAGGTCTTCAAGGTTTTGAAGTTGATGGTGGTGGTTTGGTATAGTTAAGAACCATATTTAGGTATTCTTTTATAGGGTTTTCCGATGGTGACACGTACCACACTACAATTCCAAGATCAATACCAAGAAGTGTAACAGTGGTCATTATAAGGTAATATACTTGGCATGTTATAGGACATAGAGATGGAACTTGAAGGATAGGAGGATCACTAAAGCTGAATAAAGGACTCACTATGGGGGGTGGAATGGTTGGATAAGGCTATGGAGTAGAGGGAGTGTTGCCAATCCATAAAGCACCATTTTTGTAAGTAGGAATTTCTATATAAGGACCCGAAACTGAGGAAGTTGCTTGATTGTTTGAAGGATGATCTATTGTGGCTAAAGAACTACTTTATATAGGAGTGGGAACCATCCTATGGTGTTCTGAAAATGGGGGAAGTCTCTTTGGTATTTTTTGGATGATTAGATGCTAATATCATTCGTATATTATTGAAGGTTTGATGGTATGTGGGGAGGAGCATCCAGATAGAGTCCAAGTAAAAAAGAATCTATAAAAACTATGGGTCCAACATCCTGTATAAGAAAAGGTGCTAAGTATTTCCTGATTGTGGGAAGATAATTATTGGGGTTGATGGAGGAACAAGGTTTATAGTAAGTGAGCAATTCCATAATGACAACACATTCGTCAAGGTGAAGCATCATGATGTAAAAGATGGAAAAATCAACCTATTTCATTACGTACATGAAAATTCATCTTAGTAAGATAATATAATCCAAGTGGGCATCAATTGCCTAAATTTATACTAGGAATTTATTCATGTCCAGTTCAACTAGCACATTCTGGTATACCCCATGTGATTTAGATGATTTTCCATCATATGCTTGTAATGGAATATTGAAAGAGTTGATTTTTGGAAAACCTAACTTCTTCCAAACATAATGATAGGATGCATGTAGGTGCATCGTCAGCTATGCTACAATGATGGATGATAAGGTTGTGGATGGTAATCAACAAATAGAAAGAAATTACAGATGGTAGATGTGGTTCAAAATTATCCAAATTGAATTTCATTAAGCATGAATTGCTGGGGTCAATTTCACCAAGAGAGTTCAACAATGATTTGCATTGAGTGGGGCAAGATTAAAGAAGCTAGAGACAAAACATGGTCATAGGTGATGATGCCAATTCATTGATGATTCTAGATTGATCAGCATCCCTAGCATTAGTTTTATGTGTAGTTCATTGAATGGGAATTCTAAGGATTTTCAGTGCGGGATTTGCACCAAGAAATTCATTTATAGGATTAGATCCTCTTTGTCAGGAAGAGGGGTAGATGGTGGGTAATTCCAATTTTAGATTTGTAGAAAAACCTTATCCGATTTCATGAAAATATTTTGATAAGATGGATCCATAGATTGAGATATGGAGGGTGCATATTTTTGTTGGACCGCTCCTTGAGATTGAAATGGATTATGTAAAACATTAGTTGAGGGTTGTGTCTAACCTGGAGGAGGAGAAAATTTATGCATCTTAGCTTCTTAATGTTGTCAAATTTTAGGTAACTAAGGGAAATTGTGGGAAAGTGATTGTTAGTCATAGGAGGAGAAGGGTCCTTTTTTGGTTAATGGTTATCCGTGTTGGGCTGAGGCTGTGGCTTTCCTTCTTAGGGAATATTTGGATCTCCTCCTTAGTTTCAATTGTGATTATGTTATCTTTTCTTAGAGTTAGAGGGATTCACAAAGTTAAGTTGCTTTAACGACAAAGCCTGAGCTAGAGACTTGACTGAACAAAATGAACCCTTGTATGGTATTGTGCAAGAGGTTGAAGGGGTCTGGAGAAAGGGAAATATGGGTTATAATTTCTAGGGTAGTTCTAACTGGTGTGTGTCGTTCCATGAATATATGAAGCAACTGAGGTGGAAGTGCAAGGATTTTGTGAAGGTGGAGCACAATGTTGGTGTGCTATGGTAGTTTTTCCCAATGGAATAGTTAGCTTCATTCGATGGTGACTGAGATGATGAGGCCATCATCTGCATAAGATGTTCCAAGTATGGTTGATTCAAGAGTACGGTTCTAAGATGCATCATGAAGAATAATATATAAATAACATGAATAACAATAAATTAAGTCATATTGTTGTTCTTTACTAATGGCCTCAGCGTCATTATCCATCATAGATGATGTGATATATTTAGAAATGGGTGGTACGAGGGATTTCAAAAACCAATCAAGAATAAATGAATGATCATGTTTAATTTTACAAAGATTATTATGTATATTCCATTTGTGCATATGGTCCAAAATGTGGACGATCATAATATAACATAAATTTGGAAGAATTTCAATGAATAAGTTGTAGGCTTGAGGGGGCCTGACCGAGGTTCAACGTTAGTTAGCCAAACAAATCCCTACACTATTGACCCTTTCGACACCAGCCTGTAGAGCACAGACTGAAGTCTCACTCAAAGCAATATGGGGGGATGCTGGAACCAAGTTTCCACACGCTTGAGATGGTTCTGAAGTCATTTTATTCTTGTTATACCTACCTTCATGCAAGTGGCTTAGCCCTCTGTTCCACCCTTTAGTACCTTCGCAAAAGGGTACAATTGGCTTTCGTGTAGCTCTAACCTGTGGCTTAGGGACTTTTCCACTGCTAAGGCAATGATCTGTGATATCTCCCAGACTAGGTTAAGTGTCTTACTTATCCTATTAACTAATCTTAGTTAGCTTCACATAAATAGATGTTCTTACTCGCGTTCACTTAACCAACACATTTACATACATTCGCGCATCATATAAGCATTCTAAGTGGAATTCATATCCAACATAACAAGATGCATAACAGGAAACAAAGAAACATAAATTGTAGAATATTTCTCTTTTATTGATAATTCCAAATGATTACAGACTCGACATGCCTTGCGCACTCAGTGGGAAGGGTTTGTACACTTAGCTGCGGACTTCTAGGCCTCTACACACTCAGCTGCAAAACCTCTACCTATGCTACAACCCAAACTTAGACTTATGCTTAGAGTTATCACTTTCTTACATGTTCGATATCTCTATCTACTTAGAGCTTAGCTCCTTTTATACAATCCCATGGTCTGCATACCATGGGTAGATCTTTTACAGTTGACATTACATTTCCAAAATAAGGGCAGAAAATCCTATGGCTCTTTAACACCTACGTGCTCTGCGACCACAAAATGCGGAGTCTTTACACTTAGATTACAAAATTTGACCAAAATATGGGCTTTTAGCCCCAAAACTACCCTTGGACAATCTCGCACCCAACAGGACCCCAACATAAACATCATGATTCACCCTTGAGTCACGCTGCAGGTGCAGAAATATTCATGTTAATACCTCCCAACTCCACCTAGATAGCCGCAACCTCGGTAGAACACTGTGGCCACCTACTGGACTTCTTCCACTCACTTCTCAGTGACTACCACTGAACTGCTACCCTGAATCTTCTGCTTAGTTTCATAAAGTGTTGTGAGCTTTCCTTTAATGGAAGTTGTGATTGTATATGCCTTATCTATCCATGGCTATGGGTGCACCTTTAGGAATGCTTCTTTGTATCGAGCGACATCCACCTGTTCCTTAAGCGCCTTTGCCTCCTCCATTCATGTAAGCCTTTGTGTAAGGGAAACTGTTTGCATGGTCCCTTTGACCTCATCATACTTTTGTTGTAGCTTGTGTGCCTCTGTCTCCAAGCACTCTACATTCGGGTCCTCCTACAGGGTGGTTAGGACCTTCAATGATTGTTCAAAAAGTTGCATGCAGTCTACCACTACACTATCAATTGGTGCTATTGTTATTGTAACAGCGGTGGTAAGATGTTCCCTGAATTTCGACAGTGTTGAAGGCTGAGCCCTCAACTGCAATATTGCGATTTGCATGTTCAACTCTAGTTGAATCCTAGTCATCTCTATTTGAGCTTCGCGCACGCTTATGACCAAATTGCGGACGCGTGCCTCAACTAATTCTTCTACCTGAATGTACAACTCTGAGACCATGCGACAGGCTTCCTCCACTACCTGCATGATTTTCTTGTTCTATTCTACTACCTCATTGCGCTGTAGGCCCAACTTCTCGATGTTGATTCACTGCTCGCTCATCACCTATAGAGCGTGACTCTCTCAGGCCCTAAGATACACGATGACTCCATCCTGCAAGAGGTAGAGCATCTCTCGAGGGAGAATGACCATGTTCAATCCCAACCCTTCTATGCTACTGACCATGGGCCTCATTCTCTATAGTAAGTTCCCCATCTGGTAGCATGATCGTGCTGGTCACCTTGGTGCGAAACATCTCCTCAGTAGCTGAAGTGTCAATCGCAAGGTTAGTGGACACTGTGCCAACTTGTGGAGTGTGAGCCTGCAACTCCTATAGCTTTTTCCAGAGATCCCCCAATACCAACTACTATTGCTCTTCAAAGTTTTAGAGGGCCTCCACGGTGACATCCCTCACCATTTCTCCAATGTCATGCAAATCCCCCTCAGTGAGGGTGATTGGGTCAAAGGATGTCTTTGATGCCTTGGTTTTCTTCCATGGCACTGCCTTCTCTTATGGGTGCTGACGCTTGAGCTGGGTGGAAGTTGTCTATAGGCCCACGTCATCTTGTTCTTTTGGCTCCTCGATTTCTGCCTCAGCCCTGGGAGAAGGTGGCTTCCATCCTTCGCGTGCTTCTCATCTCTTCTTTTGTTGTTCCACCAATTTTGAGGTGTTCCTCGTTGCCTAGGCCTTGGCCTCCGCTTCCTCTTTTCTATACTTCTCATCTAGTGGTGCCATTCAGAACTTCGTTTCTTCCTTCTTATGTTGCATAGTGAACATGTCTGTTTCCACTGCGGAGGGAGCACACCCCTCCGGTGGCCAAGACTTGAGGACTGCAAATATAACATCATGCGTTCCCAAATATGGTAAGTTATGCCAGGTCTTCATGGGGCCCTTCCGCGCCTCGATAAAGACATGGTGGAAATACTCTTTGAAGTCTGGAAAGCTCTATAAACTGGCGTATATTGTGGGCGACAACCGCAACTTTCAATTGATCCCCATCTAGATACTCATATCCATCAAGATCCAAAAGATCTTGCTTCCTTTTATACATTGTGCATCCTTGGTTGACCACAGTGAAGCATACTTGTTGCGACTGAAGGAAATTGGTTGTCCTCTTGTAGCTCCCATGTCAGCAGCACAATGGAGAGTAGGAGCCATGCATAGTGAAATGTCTTGCCCTGCTCCTATGCCTCGTGACAGTTCGCAAGGAACTCGCTGCATAGATAATTCACCCAATTGAACTTGACTCCCTCAGTACATTGGGTTGCTAGTGCAATCACAGGTGCGGGAACCCCATCTAGGTGGCATTTCCACATCACCTGATTTGCTAATATTTGTGTTACTACCTTGACTGCAAGGTTGTTAATGATGGAGATGGCATATCCCCGCTTCTTCTTCTCCAACTTGAACTTCTTCTTCATAGCTTCTATGAGGGCCAACTCACCACCTTCTCCTTTTGATATATTGGTTGGATCCTCCCCTGAGTAAGGCAGCCCAGTGATCTGATGAATCAAGTGGTATGTGATGGGAATGGTCTCCTCCAGCCACAAACACCCATCATGCACCAAGCAGAGCAATTGACTGATGATGAAGACAGTGACTGGGGCACGGTAGTAATGCGGCACCCAGAGCAAGTTGAGAAACATGACTTTCTTTAGACACTTAAGCCATGTATACAGCTCCAATTCAGTCATTCCAGCGGTCACGTCAATCCACCAGCACATTAGTTGCTTAGTCACTAAATGTGGAAATTTGTTGTGATCTATGAGGTCCCAATCTTTTAGCTTTAGTACAGGAACCCGCCCTAAGAGTGGCCTCTTAAAAACAATGTCATCAGGGAGAGGCGAAATTTGCAGGGAGCTCTTACTCTTGTCTATGTCCTTCGGCACCTTGGCTTTTTTGTTGCACATAGGATCATATTTAGGTAACCTGGTAATAGGGTGCACACCCTAGGTTTCAAATTCCATTTCCACATCCTCCTCATCCACCAAGATTTCTTCATATTCTTCTTCGTCAGCCCCCAGATTAATGGCCTTCCCCTTTTCCTGCAAAGTGAGCTTCGTCCTCTATGGGTTTCTTGGTGTGACGCACACTGTGATCATAACATATTTATCCTTCTTTGGTCTCAGTGTCCTGGGCGATTTAGGGACTTCAAATATCACTCCAGCATTCTCTAGGGCTTCTACTACCACAATTTCCTGTGCGGCTTCCTTGGGTGTCGACACCATTCTAGTATAGAGGTCTCGTGTCTCCTTCGACAATCTCTCAAACATTGAACTTGCTCTCAAAGCCTCAAAATTTGTAAGTTCCATACACACCTGATAGCGCTACAACTGAGTTTTCAAAATATCAAGTGTTTTTTGTTGGACAACCACTTGTAATTTATAGGGCCTTCTGAATTCAAATCCAACTGTTCCCCCACACATTCAGCCCATTAATGCTAGATTGGCGACAAATTTTGAAGAATCTAATAAATAAAGTTCACCTTAAATGCTTGCCACTGGCTCCATTTGGCCACAAAACAACAATAAAATCGTGAACAGTGACTTTAACAATCACTTTCCAGTAGACCTACGTGCTATTTCCATGAGTAGTGTAGCTTCCTTCGCATTGTCGGGGACCTTGTGACACTTCGCTACTTCGTGTAGTCTTGAAATCACATAGCTTCCAAACTTGGGCAGTGTAGTTTATAGTCCCGTGCCCACTTTCATCTTCCTGGAGTGCTAAGACTATGCTTTTGTCACATAGCCACATGGTGAGGCCACCTGTGTATGGCTTCAATCGACTAACATAGATGTTTCCTCGAAAGGGATCTCCATTCAACTTAACCAACTACATGTCGCCGCCGTTGGTAGTATCTTTAATAACATAGGGCCCCAGCTAATGCATTTTGAATTTCCCTAGAAATTTATCAAACTTACTATCATATAATAGCACTAAGTCATTCACCTTAAAGGTGGACAACTTAATATGTCAGTCGTGCTATTCTTTTTCGCGCTGCTTTTGGACCTGTTGATGAAATCCATCCAAAAATCTCTCTTCTTCAAGATCATCCAATTGCGCGAGCCTCTCTTCCAGGGCTTCACGATATATCATACCTATGAGTGCTACTATGCATAGACTAAGCACGATCTATTCCATAGGCATTACAGCTTCAACACCATAGACAAGCCGAAAATGGGTTTGTCATATTAACTTCTTGCACGTCGTCGAATAAGCCCATAGCATTGCAAGTATGCATAGGTCCCAATCACTTCATTGATCATTTCAAACCTTGGTCAACATGTTTTCAAACACTTTATTGAACACTTCCACTATCTCATTAGCCTGTGGGTGATAAGGAGTACTCTTATGGTGATATACCTTAAATTCTTCCTTCAGCACACTAATCATTTCGTTTATAAAGTGCATACCTCAATCACTCATCAAAATATTTGGATATCCAAATCATGTTAGTACATTCTCAAATAGAAGCTTTCCAGTCATCACACTCATGCAATCCCTTACTGGATGTGCTTTTGCCCAACGAGTAAAATACTCCATCGCAGTGATAATGTACCTCTGCCTATCTTTCCTTGTGGATGAATATGTCTTACAAAATCTATTTCCCACTTTTCAAAGGGTTGCAGCATTAGTTGTCGATTCAAAGGAATTTCATCCCTCCACGATGGCCTTCCTTTTCTTTGACATACATCACACGCCTTGCAATATGATTTTGAATCCTAATGAAGGGTTGGCCACCATAACCCGACACGTTGAATCTTTTGTGTGGTTGCTCTCCCTACATAATGTCCTCCCATGACACCCCCATGAGCATCCGTGAGGATGTTGCTTCATTCGAACTCAGGTACATACCTTTGCAGTATCTCATCAGTCCCCATCTTGTACAGATGCCCAGCAATGATAGAGAAATCTGTCGCGCGCACCACTGGTTCCTTATTTTGCTGGGTAGAATATCCTTCTGATGTAGTTCTTGTTGTTAGGAAGTGTAATATATCCTCGAAATGACCATCCGCGATACACATTGCAAATAGCTACGCGCCCAACAATCGTTCTTCCAAGTTAGTATATTCCTCCCTTGTTTCTATGCACAACAGATGGTCTGGTCCTGCATTCAATCGTCCAAGCTTCACAACAACTTCAAAATCATACTCTTGGAACAATATGAGCTATCTATAGATTCGGCCCCCTAGCACAGGCTTAATGACTAGATACTTCAGTGTGGAGTCATCCCTATACATCTTAAAGTGGCCTCCTAGCAAGTGTGTCGATACTTCTTGAGCACATACACAATAACTAGCCCCTCGTGCTTAGTGGTAGAATATTTCTTCCATGCTTTGGATAATCTGCAGCTTACGAACATGATAGGGTGGTCCAAGCCTTCTCCACCATCTTGTGTTAGTACTACCCCCAGCGCTATACATGACGTGTCAACATCTACATGAAACTCTTTCTTCTAGTTCGGGAAGACTAGAAGTCTGGTAACCATCGTTTCTTTCAATATATCTAGTCTTTTCTTATAGTCATCATTCCAGTAGAATGAGACATCCTTCTTCAACAATTTTTCCATTGGCGTGGTGATTTGGGAATAACAATTGATAAACTTTTTTTAATATCCTATATGTCCCAGAGTGTCGCGTAGTTGTTCCACACTCCTCAGCGCTTCCATGTTCATAATCACCACGATCTTCACGGGGTCTACCATCAACTCTTGTTTGTAAACCACATGTCCCAATAGGTTCCCAAAAGTAATGCAAAACAAACACTTCTTGACGTTGAGCATGATCTGGTATCTTCAATATGTATCTAGCATCAAGTGCAAGCTCGCTACATGGTGCCTAACTAGCCCAAATACAATCGAGTCATCAAAATAGACCTCCAGGAACTTATGAATAAATTCCTTGAATGCATGACAACCATGCGCGAAAAGATAGTAGGCACATTATTTAACCCAAACGACATTACAGTGTATTGCAAACAACCCCACTCAGTCACAAAGGCTGTCTTTCTCCTATCCTCCAACATGATTTTGATTTGATGGTACCTCAAGATCCTATCAGTGAAGTAATATGCTTCCTAGCCACCTACATTTTCCAACACTTCATCCGTGAACAGAGTCGGGAAAGGATCATTCACACAAGTGTCATTCAGTTTTCTGAGATCCACGCATATCCTTATCTCATCCTTCTGCTTCTTCTCTTGTACCACCATTGGGCTTACCCAATCAGATTCCTCCATAGGCTCAATGAGGCCTACTATTAGCATTTTTTCCAGCTCTAAGTGGACCTTCTCCTTGTATTTGAGATTTAGGCCGTAAGGCCTCTGCTTAACTGGCTTCGCATCAGGATTTAATGTGATCTTCATCACTCCTAGATCTCTGATTATTCCTTTCAAATATGAAAACTTGGTAGGGAATAAGTCCTAATATTCACGGAGTAATTCACTGACCTCATCCACCATCGCACCATCCTACTAGTCTCAAATATTTGCGAATTTGGGTTCTACCTCCATACCAATGTTCACCTGTTTAGTTCTCATCGGCGCGATTATATCAGGATTTGCAATCTGTGGTCCTTGAACCCTGCGGTGGCCTTCTGTTTCTGGAATGTTAATCTTCCGCAGATATTTGTCTTCCTCTTCATTAGTTAGATTATAACATTCCAATGTGTGACTCAGCTAAGTAGCCCATTCAAGCTTAATAAGGTCTAAAGGATCCTGCGGTATCCTAAAGATGGCTGCTTTCACCTCTTGTAGCACTTCATCAATATTGTCAAACTCGTCCTGATAAATATAAGTCATCATGAATCCTTTGCGCAGGATATCCCATTCACCTGTTCCATTGTGGAGCTCTATTTCAATATACCAATTCATTGCGATAACATCCAGGGTGTGACAAAATAGGTGCACCAACTCAAGTTGGGGCTTTTCTCCATAAGCTTGCATCCATTTGGCCAGATGCACACGTGGATGATTATGCCCATTGTACCTATCTGTAAGTCACATCTTAGGCTTCCCAAATCATGCTCTCATCATCCTTCTACCTTCGCGCCAATCATCGAAGCTTCCCTTGTGTGTACCCCACCATCTTGCGGGCGTAGCACACAATGCCCATTCCAAGGCCTGGAAGTGTTGCTTTTTGGTCACCTCCCTTTCAAATTCATCTAGGAAGATATCTATGTCATTCATTCTATCATAAGTAAGTAGATTTTTTACCTCTAAGGATACATAGTGCAGTGACCAGGTCATCATGTTGCAATTCAGCGTAGTTACTTCATGTAACCGATTCTGCCAACATTCTATTTCTTTGTCAGAATCTAAAGTGCAGGAACTCTCACGATCCAATGTAATCCATCCATCCATGGTGGGATTCACCCAGTGTTGGTCTCACGCTATTATCCGATAGATGCAATCCAAATCATCATCACTCTCATAATTGTGGACTGGTTCCATATAGCACGATCCCTAAGTAGGATAGCGGTATTATTATGCATAGTACCTTCTTCTCAAAGATCATCTTTCGCTTCTTTGAATTGATTACCGCATTCATATTAGTAGCCCAGTCAATTCCCAAGAGTGTAGGGTAGGGACTGTTGTCATCCACAATCTTTATTACTTCAAAATCTACCAGCACGGTTACTCCCTCAATATCTATGGTCACCCGTTGTAGCAGCCCCATGGGGATGATTTTTTGCTGATTTTCCATCCTTAGCTGAATCAGAGAGCATCACAGCGTAGGTCTCCCCATTCACTCCCAAGTCTGTTTTGGTACAACATTCGCATCTCACCCCAAATCCAGAATGACTTGATCCATTTCGTATTCACTGATCTGCATGCCTCGTCCTTGTCTTATGCTTATTGATCTTTTAGACTACGCGCAGTTCACCTAATGTGGTCCTAGCACATCTATTGATTACTTCTTGTAACCCCTTCACAGCCTTACTGTCACGCAGTAACTTCATATCGGTTTCCAGGAATGTTGTGAGCATAGAGGGGTCCATCTCCGGCCTAAGGGAAGCTCTTCTTAGATTCCATGAATTCTTCACGAGCATGCTCCAAATCGAACTCAACCTCTTTTGCTAGGGCTTTACATACCTAGGTACTATCATCTCGTTGTTTCCCCTTGTCATCTCCCATCATGATTCCACTATGGAGCACTATATTTACGTTCAGATCTTCCTCGTGTGGCTCAGACCTCATCATCTACAGCTTCTGAGTTGGGGGAGGCAGTAGTGCTCCTTTGTCATGTATCCTAGCTATCAGCATATGACAATCTTATGTTTCATGATCAAACAACATGAAATACTTGCATGATGAATGCGTTGGATTAGTGCAATTGCGAGCATAGTGTCCTAGTCCTCCACAATTGTAGGAAATCAATTGTCCTTGACCTCTTCCAGGTCCTCCTCCACCTCGACCTTCTCCGCGCCACTAAAATCTTGTCCACGCCATCCATGCATTCTGGTCAAGGGGACACATTTCAGCCTGCAACCTATAGGTAGGAGTTTCATCCTTCATCAATTCATAGCTCCTGCAAGTACACTCATCATGTCCTACTGACCTACAAAAGTTGTAGAACAATTGTTGCAGTGCTTGCACATACTTCTGTAGCAACTGACCGTTATCTATGACATGTTTTCCGGCTACCTAACAGATAGCACACCTTAAAACAGGTGTTGCACTAGGTCTTTCTTGAGCTTCTGGCCTTAAAGGCACCGGTGCTCCTGCAAGGTAATTTGCAAAGAGTACGTAATGGTCTTTGTCATGACCCTGACCCTTGCATTTCAAGAACCATACCTCCTCGCGTACCTCTCACCGAACCTTCCTATCTTGCTTCAGACTTTGCATCTCAAGGCACATATTCTGTAGTTGTGTGTGGATCTACTAAACTCCTAGATTAGGATCTTGCATCGGAGTCTCATGTAGTCTCATGGAAATCTCCAAGGCCTCTGCCTAAGTTGTTATCCTTTGTTGTGACAAAACACTCCTTAAGTGGGGTAGTAGTGAAGCCACGAACCACTCACGATGTTGTCCACCTGTCAAATTCATGTTGGCTTCATATATTATACATTTCAACCTCTGATCTAGTTCCCAAGGTGTCTCGCCTGGTTGCATCACGATCTCTTTGAAGCCCACAATCGACTTTGCCTCAAATTTAGGCTTGCTAGATTCCCTGTTTGTGCTACTTGGATGTCTACTACTCCAGCATTTAGGTTATCGTTAAAGTACTTAATATACAAAGTTAGCACGCGATCTTGCAGAGCACTAACCAATGTCATCTTCTTTATGTGATCATATATAACACCTTAAGCTTCCCATACAACCCTCACAAAAAACCAAAATTGGTCCGGGTCCTCATTTCCCAAACCTTTCAACAAAGGAAACTTCACTGTATTTGCCATATTGAACCACAGTGGAGTTGGAGGTGGTATGGGTGAAGTTGGAGGTGGCATGGTGGAGGTGGTATTCACAGGAATCCTTGTCTTATTACCTAAATAGCACTTCACGAAGAAACCTTTGTTATTCCTTCTTCGTCTCTTCGTAGAGGTGAAATCAAGGGGCTATACTCCAAACCCTTATTTCGTTCATTTCTATAACTTTTTCCACTTCGCATAGTCCTGAACATCAAGGTGGCTGCATAGCCCATTTTTCACAATAAAACATTTTAATCCAAATATTCAAAGCTTTTACGTACTTACCTTGCGGTCCTTCAAAAAGCATCGCTCCACCTCGTTATAGCTGAATTAGGTGACAACCGCAAACTTAGTAATAAATCCTCCTATGACGTGATCGAGCCAATGAATGACAACATGGTTGATCTTATCCTCTAATGTTTCCAACCTTTGCACTAACTCTGGGGTCCACACAATAAGACTGTCAAGTTTCCACCTTCCTTGGATATGTGCTAGATTTGTGATCGACTCGTATAGATCAGTAGGAAAGGAGGTGAAAAGGATTTCATGGATCTCTGTATACAGGTAACAGTCCAACCACTGTTGTTTTGACAGTTGTAGGTTTCTATTTTCTTGTCCCGCAAACTCGTGAATCCTTTTGTCCAACCAACCTTCCATTTCTTTCATAGTTGGATTCCAGTGATATGACATCACACATCTCTTACGCAGATTCTGGTCCCACCAAGAAAACCATTTGTTGGCTTAAGGGCACCTAACCCGAGTTCAGCGTTAGTTAGCCAAACAAATCCATACACCTACGCACTCTACAACCCCAAAATGCAGAGTATTTACACTTGGATTACATGACAACCATGCGCAAAAAGATAGTAGGCACATTATTTAACCCAAACGACATTACAGTGTATTGCAAACAACCCCACTCAGTCACAAAGGTTGTCTTGCTCCTATCCTCCAACATGATTTTGATTTGATGGTACCTCAAGATCCTATCAGTGAAGTAATATGCTTCCTAGCCACCTACATTGTCCAACACTTCATCCGTGAACAAATTCAGGAAAGGATCATGCACAAAAGTGTCATTCAGTTTTCTGAGATCCACGCATATCCTTATCTCATCCTTTTGCTTCTTCTCTTGTACCACCATTGGGCTTACCCAATTATATTCCTCCATAGGCTCAGTGAGGCCTAATATTAGTATTTTGTCTAGCTCTAAGTGGACCTTCTCCTTGTATTTGGGATTTAGGCGGTAAGGCCTTTGCTTAACTGGCTTCGCGTCAGGATTTAATGTGATCTTCATCACTCCTAGATCTCTGATTATTCCTTTCAAATATGTAAACTTGGTAGGGAATAAGTCCTAATATTCACGGAGTAATTCACTGACCTCATCCACCATCGCATCATCCTACTAGTCTCAAATATTTGCGAATTTGGGTTTTGCCTCCATACCAATGTTCACCTGTTTAGTTCTCACCGGCGCAATTATATCAGGATTCGCAATCTGTGGTCCTAAAACCTTGCGGTGGCCTTCTGTTTCTAGAATGTTAATCTTCTGTAGATCTTTGTCTTCCTCTTCATTAGTTACATTATAACATTCCAATGCGTGACTCAGCTAAGTAGCCCATTCAAGCCGAATAAGGTCTAAAGGATCCTGCGGTATCCTAAAGATGGTTGCTTTCACCTCTTGTAGCACTTCATCAATACTGTCAAACCCGTCCTCATAAATATATGTCAACATGAATCCTTTGCGCAGGATATCCCATTCACCTATTCCATTATGGAGCTCTATTTCAATATACCAATTTATTGGGATAACATCCAAGGTGTGACAAAATAGGTGCACCCACTCAGGTTGGGGATTTTCTCCATAAGCTTGCATCCATTTGGCCAGATGCACACGTAGATCATTATGCCCATCATACTTATCTGTAAGTCACATATTAGGCTTCCCAAATCATGCTCTCATCATCCTTCTACATTCACGCCAATCATCAAAGCTTCCCTTGTGTTTACCCCACCATCTTGTGGGCGTAGCACACAATGCCCATTCCAAGGCCTGGAAGCGTTGCTTTTTGGTCACCTCCCTTTCAAATTCATCTAGGAAGATATCTACGTCATTCATTCTATCATAAGTAAGTAGATTTTTTACCTCTAAGGATACATAGTGCAGTGACCAAGTCATCATGTTGCGATTCAACGTAGTTACTTCATGTAACCGATTATGCCAATGTTCTATTTCATTGTCGGAATATAAAGTGCAGGAACTCTCATGATCCCATGTAATCCATCCATCCATGGTGGGATTCGCCCAGTGTTGGTCTTGTGTTGTTATCTTATAGATGTAATCCAAATCATCATCACTCTCATAATTGTGGACTGGTTCCATATAGCACGATCCCTAAGTAGGATAGGGGTATTATTATGCATAGTACCTTCTTCTCAAAGATCATCTTTCGCTTCTTTGAATTGATTACTGCATTCATATTAGTAGCCCAGTCAATTCCCAAGAGTGTAACGTAGTCATTATTGTCATCCACAATCTTTATTACTTCAAAATCTACCAGCGCGGTTACTCCCTCAATATCTACGGTCACCTGTTGTAGCAGCCCCATGGGGATGATTTTCTGCTGATTTTCCATCCTTAGCTGAATCAGAGACCATCACAGCGTAGGTCTCCCCATTCACTCCCAAATCTGTTTTGGTACAACATTCGCATCTCACCCCAAATCCAGAATGACTTGATCCATTTTGTATTCACTGATCTGCATGCCCCGTCCTTGTCTTATGCTTATTGATCTTTTAGACTACGTGCAGTTCACCTAATGTGGTCCTAGCACATCTATTGATGACTTCTTGTAACCCCTTCATAGCCTTACTGTCGCACAGTAACTTCATATAGGTTTCCAGGAATGTTGTGAGCATAGAGAGTTCCATCTCCGGCCTCAAGGAATCTCTTCTTAGATTCCATGAATTCTTCACGAGCATGCTCCAAATCAAACTCAGCCTCTTTTGCTAGGGCTTTACATACCTAGGTACTATCGTCTCGTTGTTTCCCCTTGTCATCTCCCATCATGATTCCACTATGGAGCACTATATTTACGTTCAGATCTTCCTCGTGTGGCTCAGACCTCACCATCTACAGCTTCTGAGTTGGGGGAGGTAGTAGTGCTCCTTTGTCATGTATCCTAGCTATCAACATATGACAATCTTATGTTTCATGATCAAACAACATGCAATACTTGCATGATGGATGCGTTGGATTAGTGCAATTGCGAGCATAGTGTCCTGGTCCTCCACAATTGTAGGAAATCAATTGTCCTTGACCTCTTCCAGGTCCTCCTCCACCTCAACCTTCTCCGCACAACAGAAATCTTGTCCACGCCATCCCTGCATTCTGGTCAAGGGGACACATTTCAGCCTGAACCCTATAGGTAGGATTTTCGTCCTTCATCAATTCATATCTCCTACAAGTACACTCATCATGTCCTACCGACCTACAAAAGTTGCGGAACAATTGTTGCAGTGCTTGCACATACTTCTGTAGCAAGTGACCATTATCTGTGACATGTTTTCCAGCTACCTAACAGATAGCACACCTTAAAGTAGGTGTTGCACTAGGTCTTTCTTGAGCTTCTGGCATTAAAGGCATTGGTGCTCCTGCAAGGTAATTTGCAAAGACTAGGTAATGGTCTTTGTCATGACCCTGACCCTTGCATTTCAAGAACCATACCTCCTCGTGTACCTCTCGCCGAACCTTCCTATCCTGCTTGAGACATTGCATCTCAAGGCACAGATTCTGTAGTTGTGCGTGGATCTACTAAACTCCTAGATTAGGATCTTGCATCGGAGTCTCATGTAGTCTCATGGAAATCTCCAAGGCCTCTGCCTAAGTTGTTATCTTTTGCTATGACTACACACTCCTTAAGTGGGGTAGTAGTGAGGCCACGAACCACTCATGATGTTGTCCACCTATAAAATTCATGTTGGCTTCATATATTGTACATTTCAACCTCTGATCTAGTTCCCAAGGTGTCTCGCCTAGTTGCATCACAATCTCTTTGAAGCCCACAATCGACTTTGCCTCAGATTTAGGCTTGCTAAATTCCCTGTTTAGTGCTACTTGGATGTCTACTACTCCAGCATTCAGGTTATCGTTAGAGTACTTAATATACCAAGTTAGCACGCGATCTTGCAGAGCACTAACCAGTGTCATCTTGTTTATGTGATCGTATATAACACCTTAAGCTTCCCATACAACCCTCAAAAAAACCAAAATTGGTCTGGGTCCTCATTTCCCAGACCTTTCAACAAAGGAAACTTCACTGTATTTTCCATATTGAACCACGGTGGAGTTGGAGGTGGTATGGGTGAAGTTGGAGGATGCATGGGTGGAGGTGGTATTCGTGGGAATCCTTGTCTTATTATCTAAATAGCACTTCATGAAGAAACCTTTGTTATTCCTTCTTTGTCTCTTCGTAAAGGTGAAATCAAGGGGCTATAATCCAGACCCTTATTTCGTTCATTTCTATAACTTTTTCCACTTCGCATAGTCCTAAACATCAAGGTGGCTTCATAGCCCATTTTTTACACAACAACATTTTAATCCAAATATTCAAAGCTTTTACGTATTTACCTTGTGGTCCTTGAAAAAGCATCGCTCCACCTCGTTATAGCTGAATTAAGTGTCGACCACAAACTCAGTAATAAATCCTCATATGGCGCGATCAAGCCAATGAACGACAACATGGGTGATCTTATCCTCTAATGTTTCCAACCTTTGCACTAACTTTGGGGTCCACACAATATAACTGTCAAGTTTCGACCTTCCTTGGATATGTGCTAGATTTGTGATCGACTCGTATAGATCAGTAGGAAAGGAGGCGAAAAGGATTTCATGGATCTCTATATACAGGTAACAGTCCAACCACTGTTGTTTTGACAGTTGTAGGTTTCTATTTTCTTGTGCCGCAAACGCGTGAATCCTTTTGTCCAACCAACCTTCCATTTCTTTCATAGTTTGATTCCAGTGATATGAGATCACACATCTCTTATGCAGATTCTGGTCCCACCAACAAAACCATTTGTTGGCTTAAGGGGACCTAACCCGGGTTTAGCGTTAGTTAGCCAAACAAATTTGTACACCTACGCACTCTACAACCCCAAAATGCGAAGTATTTACACTTGGATTACAAAATTTGACCAAAATATGGGATATGAATGATCTAGATTTATGAAGGAACAAAATGAAATACATATTCAAAACATAAAAAAAGAGATATAGTGAAACTAAACTTCAATTAATAAATATATATGATGAAGCTATTTACATGTAGAAATAAATCAAGCTAGCTCGAGTGATGGTAGCTTATCTCTGAGAAGAGATGTGACGACTACGTGCCTTCCAAATTGTGTTATATTCAAACTTGCAAGCATTTTATTCATGATGAAACAATGAGAAACCCTAAACATCCAAAAAGATAAACCCAGGAAGTGAAGCATCAAAAGCTTAGTGGTCCTATTACGGTCAGCTAGAACGTCAACTTGTTGGGGTCATAACTTTGGCATGTGATATGTTTTCCACACACATGATAGGCCACTAGAAAGGTCTATCTGCTCGCAAAAACATATGACTAAAAACATAGTATTTGAATTAATTTTTCTTTTTTCCCTAAAAAAAAATATATAGGGAATCAAAATGGCTCCAGAAGTTCAAGATCCAGAAATCACCAAAAATAGAAAAATATTGAAATAGGAAACTATGTTTAAAAATAGGAAATGGATAAGAAACAATTTTGGGAGTCTAAGTTGAATAGGTTGGTTGCCACCAATATCCACCTGGATCATTCCTCCTCCCTTAGGAGGTAATTCTCCCCATTGCATGAGTGTCTCCATGAGATGGGAAAACTTATATTGAACTTGGTCCTTAGTGAGCCACTTGCCTTGGTGTAGAAGCTAACTCGATTTGAAAACCCGATATAGTATCATCCTGTATTTCCAATTTTTCTTAATTTATTTTTTCATGACTAGATCAGTTGTGGAATGCTCAATATAATTTAGGTTGATCTCTATTGGTGTTAGTTTCACAACAAAGTTTGATGTGTCCAACAATGGTGGAAAGTATGGTCGAAGGTAGTCTACATTAAATACTAGGTGTAGGTTGAGGAATGGTGGGATACATAGCTCAGAAGAATTATCACCCAAAAAAATTGGTTATGGTTTAAGGACCTATTGTTGCTATGATCAACACCCTCCAAATTTTTTCTCACACTTGAATTTTGGAGCCTACTGAGAACCTTATGATTTGTCGCTCTATTTTTACTCCATGATTGTTTGATGTTTTGAAAAGAATTTTAGTCTTCAAGAAACTTGCACTCACATGCGCAACTTTTTATGAGTTCATGAGCACACTCCTTTTCTGCAAACTTGAGTAGGATTGGTGCAATATTCAACTTATGTCGACAGTCAGTGCACACCTTCCGTTGACATTCCCCTTCACTTTGGTTGTAATTGTACTTATGTTTGAGTTAGTTCTCTCAATTGTTGCTTATATGAACTGTCAGTTTCACAAGTTTCATTTTAATGATCATGGTTTTTGATTTTGCTCACATTCACTTTAATAAGTATCATTTTCATCTTATCTTCACTCTATCATGTGTCACTTCCAATGTTGTTTTCATTTTGCAAGTTTCGTCATTATGTTTTCCTCCTATCATAGGTGTTTCTTTTGTGTTTTCAGGCTTGCGTATGTCGCAACTTTGCATACCACCAAAGTTAGTTCTGGTGCGTCCTTCTACATTACACAGTATTATATATCATTACAATATGTGCCAAACACATTCCTACAACTTAGTGTACATTTTTGTCTCTATCGACACTTTTGTCACAACTTGCATTCTAAGTGTTATGATGTGTCGTTTCAACTATTTCACTTAGAAATAGGTGTTTCTTTGTTGTCATTTCGATGTGTGATTTTTAGCCATGGGTCATGTGTATTCTTCTGGGCTATATTGATTTATGTGTGTGATCTATGTTTGAGTCATGTTGAGATGAATTTCTCTCTTTAAGTCTTTTGATCTCACGCTTAGGCATTTTGAGAGCTCCTCTTCATCGTTCAACCTAGTGCAAGTTCTAAAGCCATTATCCCTCTTACTAGGTGATGAACGCATATTATTCATGAGCCTAATTGGTCTACCTTCCCCCCTATACTAGTGCATTAATTATTTTCTAATTTCTTCACCCTATCACAGTGCATGTGTACTTCCTAATGATAATTCACCTAGCCTAAGGATTTTTTTATAACTTGTGTTCTAAGTGTTGTGATTTATCATTTCAACTATTTCACTTAGAAATAGTGGTCTTTTTGCTCTCATTTCGACCTGTGATTGTTAGCCATGAGTCCTGTATATTCTTCTAGGTTGTATTTACTGATTTCTATGTGTGATCTATGTTTGGGTCATGTTCAGATGCATTTCTCTCTTTAACTCTATTGTTCTCACACTTATGCATTTTGAGAGATCTTCTTCATCATTCAACCTAGTGAAAGCTCTAAAGCGATTAGCCCTCTTACTAGGTGATGAGTGTAATTTATTCATGAGCCTAATTGATATATCTTTCCTCCCATACTAGTGCATTACTTATTTTCTAAGGTCTTCACCCTATCGCAGTGCATGTGTACATCCTAAGGATAAGTCACCTAGCCTTGTGCTTCCTCCCTCAGTGAAAAGTGCATTCTAGATGAACAAGTAGTCACTATTGGAGAAAATTGTGCCCTCCCAAGTTGAAGCATGCTTCAAAACTATGAAGAACACTTCAAATTCTCAGTGTAAAAGCACACTTCAGAAGAACAAGGACCTTCTCTCCTCTAAAAAGTGCACTCTGGAAAAACAAGGACCTTCTTTCCTTCAAAAATGCGCTTTGTTATGCTATGCACACTTCAGAACAATGAGCACACTTAGAGACTAAGTGCACTCCTTTGACTTGAAGAACACTGCCCCCCTAGAGCACATGGTGCACTCATGAAGAGCAAAGCATTAGAGTACATGGTACAATCTTGAAGCATGAAGCTTCCTCATTCCTTTAGAGCACATGGCACAATAATGAAGAACAAAACCTCCATTTGAGCACACTCCTTTGCAATGAAGAACCACACCCTTTTTTAGTGCATGAGCGCACTCTAAAGTCTTGAGTGTTTCTCCTTCATCCCTTCAGTATGAACCCTTGTTCCCTCCTTTTCCTCATGCATGTATGAGTGCACCTTGAATTCTTGAAGGTACAAAGCCTCATTTCTTCATCTATTCAGAGTGTACCCTTGTGCCTTCGTAGTCTCTTCTAGCATGTGAGCACACCTTGAAGGCATGAAGGCCTAAATCCTCACTCCTTCACCTCTCTGAAGTGTGCCCTTGTGCCTTCTTAGTATTTTTTAGCACATGAGAACACCTTTAAGGTTTGAAGGCCTAAAGCCTCACTTCTGCATCTCTTCAGAGTGTGCCCTTGTGCCTTCTTAATCTACTTGAGTGCATCATTGCACTTTGAAGGCCTGAATCCTCACTCTTTCATCTCTTCATAGTGTGCCCCTATTCCCTTGATCTCTCTCTCTCTCTTTCTTGCTTGCACAAGTGCACCTTGAAGGCCTCTTATGAGCCTTGATGAGTTTGACTATGCCCTCTTTCTTATAGCTCTGAAATAAAAATATATGAAAAGATACAAACATACCCAAAAATAACAAGATAGAAATAGACAGAAATGCTTCTTTATTGATCAAAACCCTTAAGGTAGGGAAACACCATACATTCACTCTTTAACGAAGGAGAAAACTCCACAAGCCATATGCCTGTTCATACAATATTCCTTCACATCTCTCAGTGGGGAGTCTCTAGCCTCTATATAGGCCTCATACATATAATACCCTGGTTCCCTCAATACCATCTATTTAATACCATGGGCCCATCATATTATTACTAAGTACTTGTGGTCCCTTACATGATATGGGTTAACCACCTTGTTTATTACTATGGCCCATCACATTATTACCTTATTCCCTTGGGTACCTCCTCGTTGTGCCCCATATTATCCACCCTAGGTACACTACATTCCACCCCCCTTAACATGTTTCATCCCCGAAACATGGGAAGAACACAAATAATAAGATCTACTCAAAAGAGTAGTCCACTAGTACCATGCACGTGCATCTAGCCATCCAAGAGAAAGGTGAACCCTCAATCTCGCTAGTGCCTTGCTCGCTTGAGATGGAAGTTGACCATGGCAGCTCTTCTGTGTTGATGTGTAGTAGGTGGATCTTCACTCCTCTCTATCTTTCATGCGGGGGTTGTTATCCTTATGGCTAATTGGTTGTCATCTTATTGGTTGTTTTGTTGCGGGGTGATGTGGGTGATGATATGTTGAAGTTTTAACCCAGGGTGTCTTTTTCTTTAATTTGCCCTGCTGTGGTGTCTTATCTTCCAATATTACTTCAACCACTGAGCCCTCATCTAATGTATCATCACTTGTAAATTTTTCTACTTCAGCCTCTGTTTGTGTTTGATTATCGATCATCAAAGGCTCATCATCTGATATGTCAATCCCTAGAACATTTTCTGCTTCAACCTCCATGGACTCTCCCTGTTTATTGATGGAAATATCCTGTAATGTGATTTTCTTCTTCTTATACCAGAGCTTCAGGAATTTCTTCTACACATTAATATTGACAGTACCCACAGATTCCATCCAAGGATATCCCAAAACAACATCCATGTTATCCATATCTAAAGTATAAAAATCACCATGCAACACATACTTATCCATTAAAAGCTTCAAATCTTTATAAACTTGCACATCCTGTGTGTTTTCAATGTGTTTTGCTGGCACTTGTAATTTTTTTACAAGTTGACATTTATGAGATTTTGCTTGCAACTTAGATTTATAGACACAATGATTTTCTCCTTCTGAATCAATCCATTAACCTACAATAATGATATACCAGTAGGAAATAACCCCACATGTTTCCCTTTATCTTGTTTTCTAGCCTCGGACCATTTTTCTAAAAGAATTTCTTCTAGTTTTTCATGAGGAAGTTACACCACTGAATCGTCAAGAGAGTCCCACCATTTAGTAGCTTCATCTTTTAGATTAAATAGAAGGAAACTTACCCAAAATGGTTTGTGTTGAGATTTGTGATATTCTATAATTTCTTCAATAGTAGGACCTTTATCATTCCCTGTAAAAAAATCCTTGCTAGAAACCATGAAGGTTTGGAAAAAAATTCACTTACTTGGCGAAAATTTTAAATTGTCACAGTTTAGTCAATATTGCTCAGAATCCCTATTATGAGTTGTTTTTGGAAATGGAAAAACCATTCTACATATGCCCATGTGACAGAAATCCCGATCCAGGAATTGGAATTTCAGATCTGTGCTGCAACTCTCCCGTCATCACCAAAAATTCTGAAAAAAAAGAGCTGATTTTAAATCATCGATATCTCCCTCATCTAGATTCTAATTCAACTAATTTTTTTTTAAATTAGGTATGCTTTCACAAATATTCCAGATATGTAATTAGATTTTGCTGATTTTGCCCCAAAACATACATATATTTGCCACAAACTCCCTGCCCTGAAAAAATGTCTGCAACACCACTGATATTTAGATCCCTGATATCTCCTTCATCTGGACTCCGATTCGGCTGATTTTTTTTTGAAATCAGTTATATTTCACAAAGAATCTAGATCTACAGTTAGATATTGTAGATTTTTCCCCAAAATGTATAGATCTGATCTACAAACTCGCTGCACTAGAAAGTTCCTGTAAAAAATAGAAAGTTCTCCACTTTTGCCCAAGAAAGTGCTCCGATACCACTTGTTATGGGTTAACCACCTTATTCATTACTATGGCCGATACCATTATTACCTTATTGCCTTGGGTACCTCCCTTTGTACCCCATATTATCCCCCCTAGGTACACTACACTCTTAGTGAACCTTCTTCCTTTATCCCTCTCATAGGACTATCAGGAGAAGATCATTCCATGAGCTAGGTAGTGATAGAATATATGCTTTTTGACTGATTTTGTCTCATCATGAATGATTTTAATTGGAAGTGGTACTTCCTAGCATGAAAAGTTTATTCTGAAGAGTGAGTAGCAAGGAGAAATCATAAAGAAACACTTGTGGAGAAAAAAGAATATATCATGGAGACATGAAAAAGATCATGGACCGAGACACAAAGAAGACATCACATAATGACTCCACTTATTCCAATATCGATCAAAGACCCTTTGGAGGGTGAAAATGAATAAAAAAGAAGATCCTTTACGAAAATGAAGCATTGATCAGATCTACCATCAAGAATGAAAGATGAAGCAGTAAGGAATGAAACTTGGCATTTCCACCTCATCATGAAGTCCATGTCATCATTGTCAAGTTGAAATTTGTACAAGTGTCATCATAATGGTCAATATGTGTCCATGTGTCATGGAAAACATCATGTGGAATGTAATCATGTATTCTCAATAAAACGAAAAATGCAATGTGTGGAAGTCTAAGAGTCATATGTGGAATAGGAAAAGGCACTTAGTCATATATGGAAAAAATGTCTTTAGGACAAGTCCAAGAGTCATTATAAGTTCAAGAGTTTTTTATAAGTCCAATAAAATCTCATAACTCAAGAAAAAGGATTTTGGAGGCTTAAGCTTTGGAAAGCTAGTCTTAGCTTCTCTACTTGGCATAGGATAGAAAACTATTCTTTGGAGAACCAAGAAGTGACTTAATATCACACTACTTGAACTACTGCCCCACCTTTGAAACCGTGTACTTGGATATTTCACCATATAATTGAAGCTCAATGAGCCAACAAATTTTCATGCATATATTATGAATTTATTAGGACTATTCTTTAGATGTTTTCAATATATATTTTGTTTATATGTAGTACGGAAATTGGACTATTTTAGTGGCCTTAGTACATATCTTGTTGAAGGTGTATTGTATGTGGTTTAATGATAATTGTGTATATGTGAACTATTTCACTAGATAACTAACTAATATTTATTTTCTTGTATGTCTTTATTAGGTTAGTACTAGTACTTCCTTCTAGAGGTTCACTTTTTGTCTCCCCCTCATGAAAGTTTCCTTTAATACATTGCAATTGGTGTTTCAAAATTTTAACTTACTTGATTATTCAAGGTTTATGTATATAATCTCTTATGTTATCCGTTGAAACGAAGAAGAACCTTACAGTTATGGTGTTTAGGTAGATACTATGGATGCAACTTCTACTTCAAACTGTGTTATGTCTAATTAGGACCATATTGGGCAGACACCTCGTATGCTGGTGGAATCCATCACCGTCAACATTTTGTCACTAGTAGGAGTGAAAAATGGCAAGCTGTGCCTGTTGAGTTTGTTTTTAATCTCTTGTGTTAAATGTATCTTCCCCAAATCATAATCCTGAAGTGTTTTTCTAACCTACCTCCAAGTAAACTTTCCAGTTCCATGGAAATTGTTTATATCTTGTTTCAATTTAGTTTTGATAGTGAGGGTGGTACATATTTTTAAAAACACATAAATGATTTTCTTGGTTTTTGTAAATCCCATGAAATATATCATGAATATGTTGTGTGTATTATTTCACGCTCACTATTGAAGGTCATGCTAATCGATGGTGGCATACCTTACCATCTGCTTCCATTAATTCTTTTCATCAACTTATTAAGGGGCTTCATCAAACTTTTGATAGGTATGATTACTGAGATGTTTATAAAATGTCAATCTTGTTAGAGTGAATCGATTGATGATTTTTCTAATAGATTCCTTCACTTATGTTCTGAGTTTTTTGAAAAAGACATGGATTGGGATATCCTTAAGAAAAAATTTGAACATCTAGTTTGAATATCTTTGAATAAATTTGAATATAAACCCCTAGACGTTCCCCCTTTTTTGTAAATTATGAGACTCCTAAAATCATAGAGGAGGAACCTACCATTCCTATTGTTCCTCATCCTCCTCATTTTCAAGTACCAACTTGGGTGCCTCCCTGTGATAATGTTGAAGTTGAGAAATCTAGAAATCAAATTCCTAATCCATTCTTTCAACCTTAATCTGCTTTCCATGATTCAGATCCAATGGAGGAAAACATGGAATGGTCCATGAAGCCTAAGGGGAAGGTTAATCCCTTTATTTCTCAAGATAACAATAATGCTCATAACTTAAATTTTGAATCTGATTTGGATTCATGTCATCCTCTATCATATCATTATCATGACCCCTTGCCCCTAGATTTTCTTTACCAATCTCTTCAAAATCCAAATAGTGGTTAGGTGAAAGGTAGTAACATTTCACAAGTAGAGGAGTAAGAAAGTGAGGATTCTTTTGATCTCTCCTCTTATTCAAAATTATTCACGTCAAGATTATGTTATTTCACCCTTGGCTGATTTTGAATCTAGCAATCTTGATGATGAATCAAATGAAATTATTTTTCCTAATCAATTTGAAGCCTTGGATAACCTTCATAATATTGATTCTAACTCCATTATTTTATGTGATGATGGTTGCTCAAGCGAACCATTTGATCTTTCAGTTTCTGAAGATGATTTTGTTTTGGAAGATTTATACGTCAAATCTGGTTAGGTCTAATAATATATTCTTATGGAAACTTCTTCTTCACCTCACTATTTTGTGTTCCACTATTTGTAATGCATTAACTTGTGAAGAACACAGTCGATGCTATCCAAATTTATTATCTAATGCATTGGATTTTGAATTTACACAAGGTAGTGAGGTCATCCATAATGAAGAACAAGGTAGGTAACTTATCCAATATCCATTCCATTCCTTATCATTTCCAATTTTGCATGAAGAAAATTATTCTATTGGGGTTGTTAAGACTCCAAGAAACTCTCCTAGGTTGTAGCTCAGAGATGCCTGGTAACATATAAATTCAACTATTGTTGTAGGTTTAGGGGAAGGAATGATGATTAGGTTCAAGCTAGATAACCACTTCTACTTTGTTTCACTCCAGACATGCGTGAACAGCCTCAGACTACAAGGATTTAGACCACCAATGCTCACAGTTTAGATATTAGGTGAATATGGATAATACTAACCACACTAGCAGATGCACAAGACCATGTGATGGATGATTGCAACCAGTAAAGAAACCTGTAAATCTAATCTACTAATGCAAAGACAGGATGACAGCTCTCCTGCCTAGATAGAAAGAAACCTGTGCAACCTATTCAATGATGCAATCAATGCTTTAACACAGAGATAAGATGACAGTTATCTAGTGCTAAATACCATGAGCTTGAGAATACAGCATATCAAGCACAAGCTTAGAATAAGAAGAAAATGGACAGTGAGCAGTTAACAACAAAAGAAGCTTGTATTAGCTGAAAATGAAGATGAGATGCTGCAAGTGACAAAGTATCTACAGTTTCTAGAAGTTGAACCTTACATCAGATGCCAACCTTGATTACATCTTGCCTCTTGGTATTTATAGATTTACATTACAAGGGCACTTGGCCATTTAGGTATGGAGGGGTCATAATTGTCCACCAACTGCATTTAACTGCCTAATGGAGTCTATGAATGTGTTTGCTTGCTTCAGTGGGTGAATCCAATCAATTTAGGTGTTGTGCTATCCTTTTTAGGAAGTTGGAGGGCTTGTAACAATGGAGTCCATGACTGATAAATTTGGTTATAGGGTCATGCTTGTCCTTTTCTTCCTTGGCCATGATGTCTATTAAATATGGTTGTTGGGGGTCTCTCAGTGACTGATAATGGCGAAGTTGGTCATCTCCTTCTTCAAGCAAACAGAATGGTTAAGGAAGTGGAATGCATGGGTGAGTGGACAATTTGGATGAGCGAGAAAAATGGTTATCAGATCGAGAAAAAGAACGATGGAGATGGCTTGACGGAGGCTATTGACTTAGGCGAGAGCAGGGTGAATTGGGGCCGTCAGATCTTAAGTAAACAGATCAAATGGTCATCAGGAAGTGAAGCTACACAGACATTTAACAGGCAAGCATATTAGTCGGGCAGTAATGGTATTTATTGTACCAATTTTGGGCATTAAGCGGTAAATTGCCTGGGTTGCACAATTCCATTCAGTGATCGACATGTAGCGGCGGATGAGAGAGAAAAACTGCTCTCATCTTGCACTATCATTCAATCATATTGCTGACGCAATGAGAGCGATGACCATCAGATCTTGGCGGAGATGATCTTATGGTGGGGAATGGTAGACAGGTCGCATTTATTAGGTGCAATGGGAGCCATTGGATAGGTGAAGTGATCAATGGTGGTGATAAGGCGCGATGAGTTTATGAGCATGCAGAGACATATGGTAGGGTTTAATGGTAGGTTTTGGATTTTGCGGCTAATGTCGAAATGAGCTAATATTGTCAGGTTTAGGGGAAAAATAGAGGGATGGAGGTGGCAAAGAGAAAGCAGGTTAGAAGGAGAAGGGAGAATGACCCATGAGGGGCCCCCTTTTGAAGACACCATCACATAGACCACGCTTTCCTCTCACAATAGAAAGTCAGCACTATATAGCGGAGCTAACATTGGCTCCTTCTGGGGATGAAAGCCTCCCTGTGAGGTTTCAAGAACTGTAGAACACTCCCTTTCATACAAAAACAAGATCAGAAATCCTTCCTAGTGTTCCATTGGGCATGGAGTCTAATTAAGCCTACACTAAAACTTGTAAAAAGAACATATTTACAATACTGAGGCCTGAAGGCCATAAACAGTATAAACCTTTAAAAACCGCCCATTCACTAGGCCATCAAAAACTGTTTCTCCTTCCATACTTTGTAGCATGAAAGTGTTGTTCCCCTAGATCTGGGCGATAACAAAAGGTCCAATCCACAGAGCATCGAACTTCCCATGATTGCCTTTATTTTCCTTCAGTTCATCCCATTTGAGCACCAAGTCCCCAACTTTAAAATTGTCCATCTTTGCCTTTCTGTCAAAGGCTTCCTTGATTCTCTTTTGATGTGCTGCAGACTTTTCAATCAATTGATCTCTGATTTGATGCACTTCTTCCAAGTCACTAATTCTTTTTTCCATGTCACTTTCCTCATTCTACTCTTCCTACAATAACTTGGCCATAAGGAGGGTCAACTGAATTGGGAATATAGCCTCAGTGCCATATACCAGCTTGAATGGAGAATTCCCTATGGATCTCTTGGTGGTTACCCTGTTAGCCCACAATGCAAACTTCAGCTTGGAATCCCAGTTCCTTTTTTTATCCTCCAACAGCTTTTTGATTATCCTTATTAGACTCTTATTGGATGATTCTTCTACACCATTACCTTGAGGGTAATATGAGATGGAATGTACTAGCCTAGTGCCCATCAAGTCACACATGTCCACCAGCTCCCTTGCCCTGAAGGCTACTGCATTGTCTGTGATCAATTTGTGTGGACAACCAAACCTGGTGAAAATGTTTTCTATCAAGAACTTCATGACTGCATGGTGATCAACTTTCCTAGTAGGGATGGCTTCAATCCACTTAGTGAAGTAGTCAGTGTCTACTAAGATCCTTCTGTGCTGGCCACTGGAGTGTGGATTAATTTCTGCTATGAAATCTAAAACCCACTACTGAAAAGGGCCACTGGCATGTATTGGCTTCAAGGGTAAGGACTTCAACTGCTGTTTTCTTTCAAACCTCTAGCACCTGTCACAAGATTTTACAAATGAAAAGACATCAGAAAATAGGGGGGACCAATAATACCCAGCTCTGAGGATCTTGTGTGCTGTGGTTTTCCAATAGTGATGTCCTCCAGAGATGCTGGAATGAAACTAATGCATGACCTCCATGGATTGTTCTTTTTCCAGACATCTTAAAAGGATTCCAAATGGATCCCTCCAATAAAGCAAGTTTTCAAGAATGCAATACTTGGCTGCCCTAACCTTAATAGTCTTAGCTTGGCTTGAACATAGGCCTGGAGGAACTTCCAACTTTAGCAGAAAATGAGTTATTTGCTCATACCATTCACAAGAGGCCATATTTTCAACCAAAGACTGGTTCTACCCTTGTTCAATGATTTCTTCCCCTTTTTATCTGTCATTTATGTTTGTGCTTATCAAATTCATGTCTAGCACCCTGCGATTTTCTTTAGCCATCAGCTCAGCAAGGCCCTAATCTCTGTCAAGATTAGTGGGCTTTAATTCTATGTTGAACTGAATAAGCTTTGAAATCCATTTAGCCCTTCTTCCATCAACATCTGGTTGTGTTAGGACATCCTTTACTGAAGTAGAGGGCACATAAGCAATTATCCTGGAATGCAGAATTTATATCTAGAAAGCTTTCAAAGATTTGATCAGGGCACAAGCCTATTTTTCGATCATATCATATCTTAGTTCAGCATCCATTAATGTTTGTTGAAGAATTCCATTGGATGCTATGAACCCCCATCATCTTTCCACAATAGGACTATTGCAAGAGGGTCACTAGAAGTAAAGAAGAAGATATGGAACTCCTTTATATAATCTAGGCTGATCAAAGTGGGAGCTTCCATAATAGCTCTTTTGATGGCTTCAAAAGACCTTCTTGCTGTATCAGTCCACTTAAGCTCTGATCCCTTTTTCAGCATGGAGGTCATGTGCTTTACCAATTCTGTGAAATTAGGAATAAACCTCCTTACAAAATGTATTTTTCCCAGAAAGGATTGGATGTCCTTTTTTGATCTTGGAACAGATAAAGTCTGTATTTCTTTCACTCTTTCTGGGTCAATTTTCACACCTACAGCAGAAACAATGTGTCCTAAAAGCTTGCCCTCTTCTAAAGCAAACTGTGACTTCTTGGGATTCACTGATATCCCAAACCTTCTACACCTGAGAAAAACTTTCCTTAAATGCTGCAAATGATCTTGATGATTGCTGGAGTATATTGTTATATCATCCTAGTAGACAAGGACAAATTTATCCTTCTCTGCTATAAACGCTATATCCATAGCTCTCTGAAAGGTGGCTGCATCATTCATCAGCCTAAAGGGCATCTTGAAGTACATAAAAGTGCCCCAAGGAGTGATGAATGTAGTATTTTCTTGATCATCTGGATGTACAACAACTTGGTTATACCCTGAAATTCGAATGACATAACTTTAGCTTTGGAGAATTTCTGTAGCAAATGCTCCATCGTGGGCAGAGGATAATTGTCTTTTTTAGAGCATTTATTCAGGTTTCTGAAATCAACACATAGCCTGATTTCTCCACTCTTCTTCCTCATCACTACCAAGTTGGCTACCCACTTTGAATATCTCAAAGGGACTATGATTTTGGTAGCCAATAACTTCTTGATTTCTTTCTCAAACAGATATTTCTTTCTCAATCAAAGGGAGGAGCAAAGGATTTATGGGTCTCAGATTTTGTATGAAAGGAATGGTTTCTTTCGCCAATGGGATCTTATGCTGGATGATCTTTTTGTCATAATTTTTGAGGTCACTATATTCCCAGACAAAAAAATCAGCAAATTACTTCATTAGGGTGCAGTACTCAGAACTTTGGGCAGCAGACAAATGGGTGGATAGATTTATATACGTTGGATGATCTCGATCCCCTATGTTATGCCTATGGATTGCAGACTAATTTTCTCTTTGGGAAATCTTATGTGGCACATCATTATGGTCAAAAACATTCTCTACAGGCACTAGCCCTTTAGGTATATGATTGTTAGGCAGTTGTACAATACTGTCTTGGCCAATTTTGTTCTTTAGCTGGGGCTGAGGACATTTCTCCAAGGATTCATTCTCTTGATCAATTTGTATTTCAGAGAATTCATCAATTAGTTGCAGAAACCTATTTACTTCATCATCATCCTCAAAGACCTTCCAGTGTTGGACATTATCAGGCAAGAATGGTCTATATTTTACCTACACTTCATAAACCAACTTAGGGGCCATGGGAGGGATGAACATGCTATCAAACATGGAAAAGGGAATCAACAAGTTGATTTTTTTTCTCTAGGAATATATGAGATACAAAAACTATCAAAAGAATCTTTGAGTCTCCATACCTCATCTCCATATGCTTTCAGCCTCGGATAACTTGCTTGGAATGTTTTCTTAACTTGTTGAATATTGAGATCAGCATCTCCAAACACCTTTAAGTCTCTGATTTCCATGTCTTTGGTAGCATTTAAGCACAATATTAGAGCCTCATACTCTGCTATATTATTGGTGACCTAGAAAGTTAGCTTAAAAGACAGGTGTTTGCTTTCTTCTTTTGGAGACATCGACACCACTCCTACTCATGCAGTTTCCTTTGAATAGGCTCCATCAATGAATATTTCGCAAGCTTGTGTCCCTTCTTCTTCCATGGTCTGGCCTACTAGTTTCTTGAGCTACACTGAGGCCCTCTGGGATTCTCCAATTTGGAGAATACATGCTCCAAAATCAGTGTCCACCACATAAATGGGATGATTAGTAGGATTATTCTCATCACTGATAATATAGGCTAGTTGGGCTTCCCTGTACAGTCTAATGCTTTCTCCTCCAAAAACTGGGATAGTGGCATAAGATAAGTCATTTTGTAATGTCCCACCTAACCTTTTAATCCATCCTCTGGAAAGTAGCATGCCAAACTTAGGAGGGACATCTGCTACCACAATATCCATCATCATGCTTTTCATGGGCAGCTGAGTTAGGATGATAGCCAAGTCTTTGATTAACCCTAGACATTTCACCTTCCTTGAATCACAGGAGAACAAGTCATGATAAGGTCTGGTAATATCAAGGCCTAACTCTTCCATGATAGCTTTGGGCATCAGATTATGGCGGGCGCCTGTGTCGAGCAAACATTTGTGGAGGACTTTGTCATGAATGGTCAGAGAGACATAAAATGATGGGGAATTGTTATCAGCAGGTTCATTCATTGGGTTGAGCACAATTGCAGGTTTATCATCTTGTAAGTTCACATAATCGTTAGATGCTTGTGTCGCTTTTAGCTCAAGGGCATCAAGGATGGGTTTGCTAAAGGCCTCACTCTTTACAAGTTCTATCATAGGTACAGATATTTTCAACTTCTGAACTTCTGATTCAAAACTAAAAGGGGAAAGGGACTTGTTAGGGCCTCTTACCTCTTGAGTTGGTGCTTTGAGGATGATGGGATCAACTATTCGTCTCTTTTGTTTGCCGATTTGCTAATCTGTGGGGACAGTGGTTCTTTGGGCATGTTTCTCTTTGCCATTACTCGTTTTGGACCTCAAGTTATATCTTTGTTGGTCTTCAGTCTGTAGAACAACTCTTTTGTCGCACTCTTGACTGGTCTAGTCCCTGAGTAATGACTCCTCGTAGGTAGCCAATGTCAAAATGGCAGCACTACCCTTATCTTCTATGCAGTGAATCTCATCCTCTTCATCAAGTTGTTCCTCCTCCATGACTACATTCTAGAAAGGGGCCTTAACCCTTTGTTCTTCACTGGCCTCTTTTCCCCTCTGAATGATCTGTGATTATTCATTTGCTTTTCTAAATGGATTAGGATTTCTAGGAGTGAATGTATTAGGAAGCCTTTCTTTCCCAAAACTCATCTCAACCTTCAATTTGGATATTTTAGCAGCCAATGACTCAATCATTTTAGTCATTTTGTTTATCTTAGGTTCTGAAGATGAAGAGAAGGAGGAAGCCTCACCTCTCTGCCTCCTTTTATCAGCATGTCCTTTGAGCTTATATATAGCCATGATATTGGATTCTACCTCCAAGGTTGCATCTTGCATTTCAACTAGAGTAGCACATCTTCTCTCTCCTAATAGCAGGCAGAAATCAGAATCAAAAGCATTGGCATAGGTAAGTTTAGTATAGGTGGGGGTAGGCTTCACTTCAGCTAGTATCTTGCTAAACATATGATTGAATCTTTTATTAAAGTCAGACAATGACTCCCCATTTCCCCTCTTCAATTTGCCAAACTTAGTATGGTAATATAGCAGGTCTTTCTTGTCTCCCCAATGCTTTAGAAACACATCATCTAATGCTTTAATGTCTGCTATAGACCTAGGAGTCAACTCTCTGAACTGTTTTCTTACCTCTCCATCAAGGCTTTGGATAAACACTGTCATCCACACATCATTTTCACTGATATCTAGGTTATCAGAATAACTATAAAAAGACTGAAGGTGTTCTTCTGCTATTACTCCCTCTATACCAGTGAACTTGGGCATGTATTTCTGGTATTCTCTTATAGGCATGGAATTCAATGAAATAGGCAAGGCCAAGGGTCCATATCTAGCAGCTATGATTCTTTCCATTTTGGTGGGTGCTTGCTGGCCTGCCATGATTGGGGTAGATGGAAGAGTACTGGTAGTTTGAAAGATAGGGAGCTAAGAAATGAATGATAGGGTTGAAGGAAACTGATGGACTATAGGGGAGGCTTTCTTTGGAGTGATATCCAAAGGGGAACTTATTGAACAAGGAGCCTCATGAATCTCTGGAAATATTTCTTCACTGGAAAAGCTAGCCTTTCTATTTTCAATATGTGCATGCTCAGTTACAAGCCTTTCTTGTAGAGATACATAAGATTGTTTAGGCTTACCGAATCTCGGTGCTCATTTTCATGATGTCTTTGTCTGCTTGACAATCTTCTCAAGGTCAAGCACTGGGTCAGTAGGTGATTTCTGAGGATTTCTCTGAGTATACCTCACAAACTAAGCCAAAAATGTGATGTGGAGTCGCCAAAAGTTTGGTCCTCTAGTAGAGTTTCCAAATAGATGATTACAACCAAAGATGTGTCCAAACTTTGTCTATCATCAAAGCTGGATTTGTGTCGTTCTCCCAGGAAACCTGAGTTTCAATCTTCTCTCCCCGGCAGTGGTGCCAATTACGTTAAGATTCCAGGAAACTCTCTTAGGTTGTAGCTCAGAGATGCCTGGTAACATATAAATTCAACTATTGTTGCAGGTTTAGTGGAAGGAGTGATGGTTGGGTTCAAGCCAAATAACCACTTCTACTTTGTTTCACTCCAGAAATGCATGAACACCCTCAAACTATAAGGCTTTAGACCACCAATGCTCACAGTTTAGATATTAGGTGAATATGAACAATACTAACCACACCAGCAGATGCACAAGACCCTGTGATGGTCGACTACAACTAGTAAAGAAACCTGTAAATCTAATCTACTAATGTAAAGATAGGATGATAGCTCTCCTGCACTAGATAGAAAGAAACCTAGGAAACCTATTCAATGATGCAATCAATGCTTTAACACAGAGATAAGATGATAGTTATCTAGTGCTAAAGACCATGAGCTCGAGAATACAACATATCAAGCACAAGCTTAGAATAAGAAGAAAATGGACAATGAACATTTAACAACAAAAGAAGCTTGTATTAACTGAAAATGAAGATGAGACATTGCAAGTGACAAAGTATCTACAGTCTCTAGAATTTGAACCTTACATCAGATGCCAACCTTCATTACATATTGGCTCTCAGTATTTATAAATTTACATTACAAGGGCACTTGGCCATTTTGGTATGGAGGGGTCATAATTGACCACCAACGACATTTAATTGCCTAATGGAGTCTCTCAACATGTTTGCTTACTTCAGTGGGTGAAATCCAATCAATTCAGGTGCTGTGATATCATTTTTAGGTAGTTGGAGTGCTTGTACTAGTGGAGTCCATGACTGATAAATTCGGTTACATGGTCAGGCTTGTCCTTTTCTCCCTTGGCCATGCTATCTGTTAAATATGGTTGTTGGGGGTCTATCAGTGACTGATAATGGCAGAGCTGATCATCTCCTTCTTCAGGCAAACATAATGGTTAAAGAAGTGTAATGCCTGGGTGAGTGGACAATTTGGATGAGTGGGAAAAATTGTTGTCAGATCGAGGAAATGGATGGTGGAGATGGATTGATAGAGGCTATCGACCGAGGCAGGAGTGGGGTGAATTGGGGCCATTAAATATTAAGTAGACAGATCAGACGGTCATCGGTAATTGAAGCTGCATGGATGTTTAATATATGGGTGGATTAGTCGGACGATAATGGTATTTATCACACCGCTTTTGGGTGTTAAACGGTAAATGCCTCGAGTTGCACGATTCCATTCAGCGATCAACACGTAGCGGTGAATGAGAGAGAAAAACCGCTCTCATTGCGCGCTATTGTTCGATTAGATTGTTGGCATGATGAGAGAGAAGACCGTCAGATCATGGCAGAGATGATCTCACGGTGGGGAATGGTAGACAGGTCACCTTTATTGGGTGCGATGGGAGCCATTGGATCAGTGAAGTGATCAACAGTGGAGATGAGGTGCGATGCGTTTATGAGTGCGCGGAGACATATGGTAAGGTTTTATGGTAGGTTTGGGATTTTTTGTTTGGGGCTAAAGTCAAACGGGGCTAATCTTGATGGGTTTAGGAGAAAAATAGAGGAATGGAGGTGGCAGAGAGAGAGTGGGTTAGAAGGAGAAGGGAGAATGACCCATGAGGGGCCCCCTTTTGAAGATAGCAACACACAGACCAAGCTTTCCTCTAACAATAGAAAGTCAGCATTTTATAGAGGAGATAATAGGGGTTAATCATGAGATTCATCTAATTTATCCATCTTTAAATGTGCAATTAAAAGAATCTTTTGACTTGAGTAATATTTTTGTTCAAGATGTGAATTTTGACCAAACCAATGATGTAGTTGGCTACCATTTGGATAATAGTGATCTTGTTGAAACTACTGATGGTAATTTTCCCCATGCATGATATGATTCAACATTAAAAATGAAATTATATAATTCTTGGAAGTTCTAGGTTTCATCAGGGAGTTGAGGCACTTCAACTTCCATTGATGGTTATGTCAAGTTCTCGCTACCCTAGTAAGATACCTTAAAAAAGTTAGATATGTATTTTATGACCAATTTTTTTTCTTTGCATGGTTTCTCTAAGTGTAAATTCCTTCTTGAGATATTTGTATTATTTTAAATACATCTCTTTCAACTTTCAATACTTGTTCTCTAATTAGACTAAAGGTTTTGTTTCAATTGATCATTCCTCATGTGAAACTCTTGTATCAAACTTGGGTTTGGAGTGTATACCTTTAATGGACGAGAAAAATTGTGAAGTTGATCATTCTAAAGATTACATTTGGCTGAGAGATTCATACATATCACATACTTTTGAAAGTAATCCACTCCTAATCCTTCTTGTGAATATTTTGATATTAATTATTTTCTTCATGGCACCAAATATCCTCTTCAGTGTCAATGAATGCTTGTGTTATCTATTGAATCAAGTTCCTCCTTTTCATCCACTATATCTCAACTAGATTCATGTGCTTTCCTATTAGCATTCTATTTTAATGATTATGATGTCAGTTCGAGTTGTATCCAACCACATGTAGATGGTTTATCACATTCAACATATGATAAACATGATTCTTTTGTTTGAAGCATTTTCAAAACCATTCAAACTAATTTATCTTTGTTATGTACAAATTAAGAGTCTTGTGCCTTAATCAAGTCATATCATCATGGTTCATGCTCTAAATGTTGGAAATAACACTAAGAGGGGGGGTGAATCAGTATTATTAAGGTAATTATTCCTTTCAAAACAACTGATATACGCTACTTCAATTTAATTAACCTGCGTATATATGCGATTATGCAGAAGGAAACCCGTGTGTACAAAGTAAGCTTTTACTTTACTTAATATTTCTGATGATGATTGTTTAATCCGTGATGTAGAATCAAATAACAGTAACCAAAACATAGTAGAGAAACAGTCACACACAAGAACACAAGATATAAGGTGGAAACCCAATGTGGGTGAAAACCACCTGCTGCAATTCGTCTCTATCTTCTTTTCAATTAGAAACTTCTTTTACAATATACTGGTGCAGTCTTTTTACCAGTATGTAGGCTGCAACCTGCAGAGAGCTACAACCCTCTCTCGTTTTCCAGGTTCTCCTGGAAGGGAGCTACAACCCCCTTTGCTGTTGCACTAGCCAAGATTCTAGTACGTAGGTGTTGGCCTACAGAAGGCTACAACCTTCTCTTTCTTCCAGGGACCACGTTTCATCAATTTTCAGACTGGATCTATGAAAATCAAACAATCATCAAGAATCAACCAATCTCCTTTTCACAAATTAGATATGAATCAAGTAGATATTCTCCTTACAGCTGTACCCAAAACACAGTACCAGAAAGCAGAACCCAGAACACAACAGCAATAGTTAGAAGCAGCTAGATCACAACTTAGATTATATACGCTATTTCAAAAGCCTGAAACTAGCGTGCATACGCATATGCGTAT